>JAQQSB010001340.1:0-67697 GCA_029721515.1 Synanceia verrucosa
CTGCATAATTTCAACCCCCCTTGGGCCAGGGCCACCCCTGTGAAAAAGTCTAGACACGCCCCTGGTGTGTCTACCATACACATTAAATGCGTGCCTGTCCAAGATTCATGTTGCAAACGCACACACCGAAGCACGCACAAAGTTTCCTGTGAAGATTACGTAAGAGTTCAGGGCTTTTATTTTGAAAGGACAGTCATAGCTACAGCTTCCTTTGAGGAAACAGCTACCCCTCTGGAGTTTGGGGCTTTCATTTTGAAAAACGAGTCTGATTCACAGCAGTTAATCCTATGTGGATCCCCCACCCGACACGCACCAACATCCATTCACACTCTGCCACTGATTATAAGCTGACCCGTCGAATTACCTCTCGTTAAAAAAAAACTGTAAAGAGTAGAGCTTAGATTTTTGGATGTGAATGATGCTATATTCATGGAGGTGCATGCGCATCACCTAATTCTGCTGTCCACCCCTGCATAGCTTCGACACCTCATGGGGCACCCCTATGAAAAAGTCTAGGCACGCCCCTGCTCCGTCTCCCACACTGGCTCTCACTGCCTGCCACTGATTTCAAGCTGAGTTGTACCTGTTGAGCTCCTCTGAATAAATCAAAAACCGTAAGGAGTACAGCTTTGGGGTTTAGACAAGAGGCAGCAGGAGCTCGCGACGATCGCAGCGGTGTAAATTTTATGTCTCTAGCCCACTCAGAAGGCCGACAGCGGCAGGTTAAATACAAGATGTTTCCCTGCTTTCTCACGCCTTTTCCTCTGAAAAATAACATTGGACCCTATGGAGGGATTTTGGGAGGTGCTGCTCAAACTATAAATCTCACAGACACCACAGACACATCGTTACGACCGGGATGAAATTTCCAACGTTTTGCTGTAGAAATTATGTCAGTGGGGTGTACATAGCCAACAATTTAAATATATGTTTTTCATACGATTCAGAAGCTGCTCTCCACTCTAGGTGTGTACTAATCCCACTCTAGTGCACGCAATAGACACCCATGTTAAACTCTGTTTTTTTTTTAAGTTTCCATGGTCTGAAAGAAAGTGAAAGAAAGTGAAATGCTGAAGAAACTATACATTTTATGAAAAAAATGATGATTATGAAGACGTAGTCAGGTAAATCTGCTGCATTTTGAAAGTTGAATGGAGTTTCTAGGTGAAAGTATGGTGGAAATAGTGTCATTTCAAAAAGGTGTAAATTTGAAGATTTTCTTCGGTGAGTTGCATTGTTGCAAACAGAACATCCTGTTAGTTAGAGAGGTGGCTTGTTTGAATGCAGCACTTGACCTCTTTTGTTTTGCCAGCTGCTATGACTACATAACCTTACTACATCCCAACTTAACTCCTCCCTCTCTGTGTCGGTGTCATTGGTTTGGAGTAGTTGTGGCTGTCTTGTTTACCACCTTTCTGAATTTATAAATATGATGCTCTGTAAAATTATATCAAATTAACAACAAATTAAATTACTCTTAGTTGAGCTGGGCCCAGGCACACAAGTGGTAAGTAACATGAAGAAATGCAGTGTTTATTTCCTCTGTTCATTGAGGAGGTAAACAGGCTGATCACTGTCCATGTGTTTGTCTGTTTCTCTTCTGTGTGAGCAAACACCTTTAAAGGCCAACAGGTCCTGCAGACAGAAGAAGTCCAGCAGCACAGTTCCTCACTGCTGGACTCAAAGATCCTGATGTGTCTGGGCCACGTGGAGACGCCACACCAAGAGGCCTCTGCTTCACCTTCAAACCACCTGCTCCTGTGCCTGGTATCTACTGTTTAATTATTTCAATGCTGCAAGTGACTTCCAGTGATACACTCCATTCTGACCAGTTCATGTCATCTTTGCCTTCCTCTGCTCTGTTAGAGTTCCTACTGAAAGGTGAAGGCACATCCATGTGACTGAAGCGAGGCCATGCTGACAGAGGGGAGCCTGGACAACAGGACAACCAGACAGCCGGTGTGGACCTGGAGCTGGACCCAGTCATTCTGTAAGTGAACTTTACTATCCATACTTTATGCATAGCTGAAATAATAACACATGTGCACTTGTACACCTGTCATAACCTTTGTTTTGTGTTTGTGCTCTAGTGCCTTCCATCCATGTCAATCAGAGATGAAAGGGGACTCCAGCAGCACTGGGACTCTACGTCTCCACTGAACAAATCTCTGGACCTGGACCTGGTATGTGACTGTGTTTTTCTGTCAGACCAGACTTACTGGTTCAGCATGACTCTTTAAACTGTCAACAAACAGAAAAACATGTTCATACAGCAAACTATTGTGGAATAATGTCCATCTGCATCACTGCTGTTACAGTTCTCTCTCCTGTCCTCACATCACAGAACCAGAACCTCATGGACCAATCCCGATACCGACACCTGGGCTGAGCGTATCGGTCGATACCTGATATCAATCCGATACTATTGATGAATGAATGAACCGTATACCTTGCCATGTGAGCGAAGGCATCAGGGTTGACGTAAACATTTAGCTTTGTTTAAAAAAAGGTAACAAATTAACACAGATATAAATATACTTTATTTATATATGAACAAATAAAGTGTACATTAGCAGCAAAAAGAAATAAATAACACTTCCATGTAAAGTGCACTGCAAACATATTTTAAAATGTGATATAAAATATAGCATGTTGCTATATGACTTGATTTTATTCAACAATACTGTAGGTAGCGGGATTGCGGCGGGGGGAGCGGGGCTGCGGCGGGGGGAGTGGGTTTGCAAAATTAGATTAATTGCACAGCCCTGTGATGTCATAACCGGCGTTGCAAACATAGAATTGAAGTGACTGGATCGGTATGCTGGATCGTCCTCATTCATCAGATATCTGATCCAGCTAATTAGTCAATATCGGAGCCAATATCCGATTCCAGTATGAGATCGGTGCATCTCTAGTACTGAGGTACAGAGGATGGTTTATGGCTATGCAGTACATTCCATCCAGAGCTTAATGTGTTCACAAGTTGAATGCTTCTCACCTTTACCCAGTGTTGTGCAAGTTACTGAAAAATAGTAACTCGTTAGAGTTAACAGTTACTTCATTCAAAAAGTAATTCAATTACTTTACTGATTACTCACATAAAAAAATAAGGCTTTACTGTTAAAAGTAACTTTATAGTTACTCATAGGACCCTGGGGAGTGAGAGTGCCTTATGGTGTGTTCACTGGAAGTCAGAACTTGGAGCTCAGATCAATGTAACCTCAAAGTTTAGTGCTCCCAGCTCTTCCTTACAGATGTACAAAAAATCATGTAGCTACTGTTTCTGTAAGTAGCAGATAGCATGAATTCCATATCAGGTTGGTTCGTCCAACTTTCCGAGTTGGAGATCCAACTTCATGGGGGTTCTTATTTAAATTTTGACTTGAACATGGAAATTCCGACATTTAAGTGAAGGCACCATGAGCTGCATCACTCAAACACGGGGCTCCCAGTGCTGCTGCAGTGACATGAATGCTCTGTTTTACCGGCGATGGTTGTTGTCTTATGCTGGGAAAGTGGAGGGACAGATCATTGTCTCTAACATAAACATTCTTGCATTTAATTTCAATGAGTGAGAAGTAGTGCTGGTACTCCCAGTTTGAGAACGCTACCTTTGAATTTCTCTGGCTCATCTTCATTATCACTGTCTTGTTGTGTTTGGCAGTCAGAGTGTACAGTGAGACAGAGTGAGCAGGGCATGATCCGACTCAGCCAAACATCTTCGCAAAACGGTGTCATCATCCCCACCCCTGCTTTCTCCAGGCAGCCGATGTGTGGCTAAAACCGGGCACCTTGCGCTTCATTCAGCCAAACTGTAGTAACGTGGCACCTCACATTCTCAGTAACGGCAACGGCATTGCAACAATGGGAAAAGCAATTAATTAGATTACTCGTTACTGAAAAAAATAACGCCGTTATTACCAACACTGCCTTTACCTTTGTTTAGAACAACACATAGTAGCATTACGTTCCTAATAATCACCTCTGCTTTAATTCTCCAGTCTGTTGTCATATAAGTAAAGTTTATCATATCAAAGGTCAGTCGTTGTTGTTTAATTGGTTAATTAATTTCAATTCAATTGATTTTCAGTGTTTTCTATCATATTGATGTTTGGTGTCGTTCTACAGCTGAGAGTGAGAAACCTCCAGACAGAGAAGAACTAATAAAGTAAAGCAAAGCAGTAATAGCTTTAAAATAAGTTAAGCAAAGAATGTAACTTTAGATAACTTCAGATGGCAGTGACCTGTCTAACCCACACACTGGACCCTCAACAGAGACCATAAAACTACAAACAAGACAGCTTCAGTGCTGATGTGATCTGAGGGTTTGATGCCCCAAAGACTGAGACATGCTGCTCTGCTGTCAGGATGGTCACCACAGGCCAAACACCTCATGCCATGATGAAACAGCCTCTCCAGACCTTCAAACGCCTCCAAATATGACTAAAGACTCTGAATTCTGCATCCAGACCATCTCTCCTCCTGTTCTGCTACTCTGCCCTGAAACAAAGTGAGAGGCAGCTCCTCTGTCCAGACACAGGCTGCAGACATGACTTCAGCCTCCACGAATAACCTTCAAGAGAAGGAAAGACTGTTAATAGAAGACGCAGTGAACTGGTACGATGCCAGCAGACCCTCAATCAACAAAAGGGGGATTGAAGAAACGGCACAGTGACTCACTGCACAGAAAAGAGAGAGACAGAGAGATGGAGATGGAAACCATGTCAGCCGACCATGTTCAAAGATGATGAAGCGACTCAAGCTGAAGTCTCCTCTGTGAGATCCAGCAGATCCAAAAGGCCAAAGTCCAGACAGAACCTGCAGCCACTCCTCAGCAACACCTCCATCTGTTTACGAACGGTGATATAATACATCTGCATTTTCAGATGTTAAAGAGTCTCGATGACTAGACCACTAAATTATAGGCCAGATTTAGGGCTAGAGGACCGATTAATACTAGATCTATACAACAAAGTCAGAATATTAAACTGCTCCACAATCTTCTCTGATGACTCTTAAACTCTCAGCTGCTGCACAAACCTGAACTAAATGTAGTTCACAACAGTTCAGCTGTTTATTTGGTTAATATCAGTTACTGAATTGAGCTGGTCACATTGAATTAATATCATTTATTCACTCATCAAACTCTCCTTTCATTTAATCATTTATTCTATTATTTTCTGTTAGTAGTTTGGTCATGTAGTGTGAAGCAGAGTGATGAATGTCATCACTCTGACTTAGACTTACTGTGGCGCATTCGTCAGAGGACCGTGTTAAGGCGGAAGCAGCAGCATAATTTATTTATAGCACATTTAGGAAGACAGCAGTCGATCAAAGTGCTGTACACAGGATACATAAAACAAATAAATAAATAGAATAAAATAAAAGCACCAAAATTAAAACAGTGAAATAGGAACAGTAATAATGAATAAAATCATTTGGACATGTTTGGCTTGTCAGATTAAAAAGACTGTACTGTAGTTTGAATGTGATATTTATCAACTTTCCAATGATATAATGATAAACTGACTGACAATGTTTCTACAGCCTATGTGACATACTGTAAATGGCAAACATTTGATCCATCTATCCTGTTATAAATATTTTCACTGCATAGGCTGGGTGGGTTTGACGAGGTCTCATAGGACTCTAACACACTGGTCTTTTAGCAAAGCACTAATTATATCAGACACATAAAACAGTGATATGAAGTCAATGGGAACATATTGAAAATAACTCAGTATATATTTTGCCCAGCCCTGTCACTGTGTCCTGCTGTTTCAACTCTTCATTCTTCTTCAGCAGCCTGTATGAGCTGTTTTACCAAAAATGAACCAATGAATACATTTTAACAGCACAGCAGAAATGTCCTTTATGTGTCCCTGCAGGAGCCAACTGTTCCCAGCTTCCATAAATAATGACCAGCTCCAGATTAAGATTTTTTAAATTAAAACTGTCACTATAATTACACATTCATACACATAAAATAATAAAACATTAATATATGTAATTCAATAATAAAATAAAAACTAATCATACCATGTCATTAAAATAACAATCATGTAATTTTTACAATTTAATTATTATTTACAATTTAAATAAAAAAAAAATCAATTCATATTAACTGAGTCTAATCGTGCACTTTGAGATTTGTATTTCAAATGTAAAGTGCGGTATAAATAACATGTATTAATAATGATAATAATAATAATAATAATAATAATAATAATAGTAAACAGTTGACATCTAAGGCAATAAAAATAAAAACTAATTATAAGTCATTAAAATAACTAATTATATAATTTAATAAAATTAATATATGTAATTCAATAATATAATAAAAACTAATCATAACATGTCATTAAAATAATACTCATATCATTTTTACAATTTAATTATTATTTTCAATTTAAATAAAAACATCAATTAATATTGACTGAGTCTAACTAATAATGATAATCATAATAATAATAATAATAGTAAACAGTTGACATCTAAGGCAATAAAAATAAAAACTAATTATAAATCATTAAAATAACTAATTATATAATTTAATAAAATTAATATATGTAATTCAATAATATAATAAAAACTAATCATAACATGTCGTTAAAATAATAATCATATAATTTTTACAATTTAATTATTATTTTCAATTTAAATAAAAACCAGGCCATTTAATTTAGCGTCTAATCATCAAACTCTTTAATGTCAATAAGATGTATATGCAGTATATCACCGTTCCTGGATGGATGGGAGTGAGGAGTGGCTGCAGGTTCTGTCTGGATCTGCTGGATCTCTGCAGGCGACTTCTGCTTGAACTTCACCAGTGGCTCTTTTGGGCATCGGTGGACATCTGTGGACAGCTCTGGGTACCTCTGGACATCTTTGGTTGACATGGTTCCATCTCAGTCTCTCTCTGTCTGTCTCTCCTCTCCACAGCATAGTCTCTGTGCCCTTGCTTCAACACCCCCCCCCAGCATGTGGGAGAGGGAGAACAGAGATGCAGTGGAGAGGATGAAGACCAGAACTTGACTGACTGAAGGACTGAAGAAGAGTAGAGAGAGCACTCAGACCAGCTGAGGCTTTTTATGATCTTTGTTGAAGGTCCAGTGGGGTGTGACCACTGGTCCCTCCCCATCCACCAAGTTAACTGAGATGATATTCTTTTAACTTACTTAATGTTAATCCTGCTGTGTTTTACTTTATTAAAGTTTCTCTATGTGAAAGCTCCCTCTCTCAGCTGTAAAATGACACCAAGCAACCTATAGTAGGAAACCACAGAACAAAACTTGACCAATTGAATTGAAATTAATCAACAAATTAACCAACACAGATGGCCAGTCGTAAAACTTAAGCCTTTAGCACTTAGGTGCCAGGTAGTGTCAGGGTCCTGGAAAATACTGAGAAAGTTACAGAATGTCTCCATTATAAGAAAGGTCCATTATTTTATGCTCAATTTATGCTACAGATGGGTCTGAAAATTAGCATAAACCAGCCCCTGCTGCTGTAGAGGTATGAATACACTCAGCACACATTACAACTGCAGTCTACAGTTAGCCAGTTAGCTGAGTTAGCCGCTGAGTTAGCAGCTGAGTTAGCAGCAGAAACTTCTCAGACATAGTGTCCATTTGTGACATTTTGAACACTGCAGCTCTGGTGCATAATAAGTGCTACTAAGCACTGTCACTGATAAGGCAGGACCAAACCATTTCATGTAGATACGGGGGGTTGGTCAATATGGATGGGTATTTTTGGTCAATGGGGATATTTAACTTTTACTGCCCTTTTAACTTTTAATTTCATTGTTATATTTAAAATACAGTATATATACTCAATGATGATGGTTGAATAATTTTATATTGGTGTTAATATATTTTTTGGGGCCCCTGTCAGTCGTGGCCTCTTAGAATTGTCCTAAATTTTCTCCCCTATACGGCGCCCATGGATAGAGCCAGGCGGCTGAGAGTTAAACAGTGCATGCTGCAGCCTTCACTGGGCTGGTGAAGGTGAGGAGAGCCAGGAGAGACCTGAGGAGATCATAACAGCAGATTGAGACAGAGTTACTTCTGCAATAACGTACACCAAAACACATAGTCTAATTTGTCCATTTAACACCACTTTAAGATTTGAAAAGAAATGGAAAAAGTAGAAATTATTCTAGTTTTATATTTGTTTCATAATTGATATTTGTTCCTTAATTTTGATGTGTTTCTAAAAGGTAACTGAAACAGAATGTGTTTGAGATTTATTAATTCTTTATTTAACTTGATCTAATCGACTATTCATAATGTTTGTCATTCGCCTTTGATTTGACATCAGATCCAAGAGTCGAGTTAATGAGTGAATACTTAATAAATTAATCTTTACAATGATTTAAAGGGTTTGATAACGTTCACATAATATTGAATGAAATAACGTCTGACATCCACCACACCTGTCCACAGTGTCTGCCTGCACACTCGTCTTTTTTGTCCGTCTGTTAGTTTTTCTTCTTTCATATGGTTGCAGTAGCTTCAATAGCTTTGACATTTAGCCTCCTACAGCCTCTTAAAGACAGTAATGTTAGCCATGATCTACAACGTCCCTCACCTTCAGTCTCCCAGTGTCCTTGAACGCCTCAGCTGTAATTCTGCTGTGTCACTTCGGAGCTGCTTCACGCTCTGAGTCTTAGAGAGGTAAGTGTTGTCTCTCTCAACAGATAACTTTTTAACAGTAAATAAGTGGTAAAAATGAATTGAAAACACAGGATCAGTGGTTTAAATCAACAAAAATATGTTGTGATAACTGGTGTGCTTCACACCTCAAAGCAGCATTTCTATTCCTACTTTGTTAGCTAATGTTAGCAATGCTGCTAACGGTCGCTAACGATAACGTTTGCTAGGTTAGTCAGAGTCCAAACTTTTTCCCCACTAAATAAGAACTGTTGTCTTGTTCACTCTCTCACTCAGTTAACTAGGATATGGAAGTGAATCTGTATCATAATTCAAATTAAAATGCGTTAACTGAAATGCTTTTTCATTTATAGCTGCATTTTTTGACTCATCAATAAAATAAATCAGTAATAAATCAATTTGAATTCGCAATCCCACAGGAGCGTAACGTCAGCGTCCTCTGACTGCCCTCAGTCTGACTGACCGTGCTACGCAACTAATACGATAGGAGGCGGTGTGCATATTCAACACTGGAGCAAGAAGAGAGACAAGAGGAGAATGAGAAGGTCATGTTGGTACCATAGACTGTGTGGTGTATGTCAGAAACAGCAGGAACTTCCCCACCATGTTGAAATCTGTGCCAGAGCTGTGAGGGAGGCCACAGCTGCCCTGGAACGGCAACAAAATCAGCTGCAAACAGCAGGTTTTGACTCAGGTCTTTCTCCGACCACGTTGTCAACAACAACAAAAACAACAACAACACTTTTACCTTCTGATCGCCATGACGCTCAAGGTATGATTTCAAGCTTGCAAGCTAACATGCAAGGAGTTGCAGGTCTGATTTATTGTCAATGAAATCATTACAGCTCAAGACACATTTTTCGTAGCCACCACAATATTATCATATGCGGCTAAAGGGCGAGAACATACTTGTGAGGCTTTTCTTTGTACACTGTCTTCACTCACACATACATATTCATGTGAAAAATGGGCGTTACTGAAGCCTGAAAATCTGGTCTACGTAGCCTGTTAATGTGGATCTTGGGTGCATGTGTGGACATCTCTATGCATTCTGCTGTATACATACTGTATGCTGTTACCAATCCATTTCTGCACTTCTAGCTTTTTAATATATGAACTGGTGCCAACACTTCCTCTTGACCAATATATTATTATAATTTATAATAATAACAATTATGATAATACATTCGTCATTACAATTTTTAAGTTATACACTTCTCCTCCTATACGGTAAGCGTATTGCATCATTTCCGCTCTCAGCCGCTACTCTGTTGTTTCCTACAGCACTCTGAGCTGCTCTGCCACAAAAATAGTTTTGTTACTGTCTTAATCCACAGTGGTTAACGTCCCGCCGTACATTTGTAGTGTACTAATCCTATCAAGCACTCTAAAACTTCCCTAGACTTTCCCTGTCACTCGTTGGTGTTTTCCAGCGGCTCTTTTTCGGCTAACAACTAGCTTCCATAGCCTAGCTTAGCAGCTATCTTAGCGTATAGCCATGGCTTCTCCTCTTCCTTCTCCTGCTTTCTCTTGCTCAGTGTGTCTCATGCTCAGTTATTCCTCTGCCTCCTTTAGTGATAATGGTACGTGTAATAAGTGTAGCATGTTCAAGGTTTTGGAGGCGAGGCTTAGTGAGTTAGAAGCCCGGCTCCGCACCATCCAAAGTCCTAGTTATGCTTCCGTAGCTAGCCAGCCCCTAGCCGGTGCGAGCCGACCTAGCGTAGCTCGTGCTAGCCATCCCCCGGCAACTCCCGAGCAGCCGGGAGAGTGGGTGACTGTCCGAAGGAAGCGTACTTTTAAACAGCCCACGGCTCACCACCGACCCCTTCACGTTTCTAACAAGTTTTCCCCACTCAGCGACACACCCGCTGAGAAGCCAACCCTGGTTATTGGCAGCTCTATTCTTCAAAACGTGAAATTAGCGACACCGGCAACCATAGTCAAATGCATTCCGGGGGCCAGAGCGGGCGACGTTGAATCCTATTTGAAACTGCTGGCTAAGGATAAGCGTAAATATGGGACTATTGTTATTCACGCTGGCGGTAATGACACCCGGTTACGCCAATCAGAGGTCACAAAAATTAACGTGGAATCGGTGTGTGCTTATGCTAAAACAATGTCGGACTCCGTAGTTTTCTCTGGTCCCCTCCCTAGCTTGGCCTCTGATGACGTTTAGTCGCATGTCATCCTTCCACCGCTGCCTGTCGAGGTGGTGTCCAGTTAATGATGTGGGCTTCATCGATAATTGGAGCAGTTTCTGGGGAAAACCTGGTCTGATGAGGAGAGACTGCATCCATCCTACTTTGGAAGGAGCAGCTCTCATTTCTAGAAACATGGCCAAGTTTATTAGTCGACCTAACCCATGACAACCCAGGGTTGAGACCAGGAGACAGAGTTGTAGTTTAACACACTTCTCTGTGCTTCCATTAGAGCAGTCACCCACCCAGAACCCCATAGAAACGGTGTCTGTCCCACGACCACTGAAATCAGTTAAATCCATAGTATACAAAAGGGGAGTTGAACAAAATAACTTAATAAAAATTAAATCCACTGCTGAAATAGTTAATCAGGACAGGAGAATTAAATGTGGACTTTTAAATATCAGGTCATTATCATCTAAAGCTCTACTAGTAAATGAATTAATATCAGATAACCAGGTTGATTTATTTTGTCTTACTGAAACCTGGTTGTGTCAGGATGATTATGTCAGCCTGAATGAATCCACTCCTCCTAGTCATATTAATACTCATATTCCTAGAGGTACAGGCCGTGGAGGAGGAGTTGCAGCCATTTTTGATTCTAGTCTATCGATCAAACCTAAACCTAAATTAAACTATACGTCTTTTGAAAGCCTGGTTCTTAGTCTTTCTCATCTTAAATGGAAAACAGAGAAACCAGTTTTATTTGTTATAGTGTACCGTGCTCCAGGTCCATATTCTGAATTTCTATCTGAGTTCTCTGAGTTTTTATCATCTGCACGGGAGCTACACCCGGTGAGATGGTTTACATTCCATTTATTATCATCTCTTCCTGATTCTGAGGGCCAGTATTGTTGCTCCTAAGAAAGAGGTAAATTGTGGGACTAATTTTAAAAAATACAAACGAAATCACCTCTGTTTCTCTTAAGATTATTGTGGAATAGAATTGCGTCTATCTACAATAAGTGTTGAATACCGAGTCCAGGACTCGAAGACGGCAAAACAAGAACAGGTGTTTCTTTTTCTTTGTTCTTTTTATTTTCTTATTTCTGTGAGTTTTGCGCGTAAAAAGTGTGAGCTTTTCGGCCTGAAGCCAAAGCAAGAACACAGTAAGGTGTGAGCTTTTCAGCCTGAAGCCACAGCAAGAACACAGTAAGGTGTGAGCTTTTCGGCCTGAGGCCAAAGCAAGAACACAGTAAGGTGTGAGCTTTTCGGCCTGAAGCCAAAGCAAGAACACAGTAAGGTGTGAGCTTTTCGGCCTGAAGCCAAAGCAAGAACACAGTAAGGTGTGAGCTTTTCGGCCTGAGGCCAAAGCAAGAACACAGTAAGGTGTGAGCTTTTCGGCCTGAGGCCAAAGCAAGAACACAGTAAGGTGTGAGCTTTTCGGCCTGAAGCCAAAGCAAGAACACAGTAAGGTGTGAGCTTTTCGGCCTGAAGCCAAAGCAAGAACACAGTAAGGTGTGAGCTTTTCGGCCTGAGGCCAAAGCAAGAACACATTTTTCTGCAAAAGTGTGAGTTTTGAATCCGAAGTCAAAACAAGAACACAGGTTTCTGTCAGAGGCAGACCGAGGCAGGAACTCAGGTAAAAGACGCTATAGCAGTAAAGATAAGAGCTCTGTAAAAGTAATATATATATATATATATATATATATATTAAAGTAAAATATAAAAGTAAAGTAAAAAAAAAAAAATTGCGGAGGCCATGAAGAGAAAATATGGGGAAGATAGTGTGCAGCATCTTCAATGTTGAGTGAACATTTAGCGGAAATCAGTTGTTACAACTTAAAGGGAACTTAAGAATGGTAAAGTAAAGCTGCTTTGAGAACAAAAATGAATCAAAAGGTTAAAGGAGTCCGGAGTATCACAACGTTACCCTCATCTACCCAGACATCACAGGCGCCTGAAAAGCTCAAAAGGTAAGCACAAACCTTTTCAATAGAATTGTGCATATTGATTATAACTAAAACTTGATGTCTGGTGTAGATGATGTTTAGTCTAAAGTGAGTCAACACATTAAATTAATGGTAAAAGAGAAATAAGAGAAATGAGAAATGGAGGTTGAAGTCCTCATCTAAGAATATCATCAGAAAAGAAGAAAAAGAGAATAAAATACACGTGTTGGGTTTAAATTGTGTGGGCTGGATCTTTCTTCAAGAGTTAAATGAAAAGGAGGCTGGTGAAAAGAAAGCTCTGAAGACTGAGTGTGAGTATTACCTGAGCTTCTCTTCTTCTTCATTTCGATGCCTCCATTAAGTCATTTTACTAACTCATCTTCTTCCCCGGAGTCCCTGTGCTCTCAGCTCCCAGGTGTCCGTGAGCTGAGGCTACTTGTTGAGAAGGAGGTGGTGTCATCCAGGCTTCATCTGTCCTGATGGTGGTGAGATGGAGAAGAGGCGATGCTGCTCAGGTTGTATCTTTTAGGGTAGTGGAGAAGAGGATGTGTTTACTCTTCCTCCCTTTAACACATGCTGCAGATTATTTTTGTGCCTCGTAGTCCCTGTGCGTTCTCATCTCACAGGTATCCATGGATCCAGTCTACCTGGTGGAGTAGTGGTTGTGCAGACCAGTCAGGCTTCATCTTCTGATTCTGAGTGACGTGGTGGTGATGAGGTCATCCTGCGGAGGTTTCTCCTGTTTGGTGTGGTGGAGTGGAAGATGTGCTGCCCAGGCTTCTTCTGGTTGGCGTGGTGGAGAGGACGACATGCTTCTCATCCTTTGCTGATAGCTTGATGATGCTCTTCATCCCCTTGGACACTCTCATATAATTCTATATATACACACTGTATATTAGCTGTTGTTATATTGAGTTGGACATTTCCATACAATTTTATACGTAGTGTTAATGTGTTTTCATTGTTGTTATTCTGTACACATGGCATCTATTGCACGTCTGTCCATCCTGGAAGAGGGATCCCTCCTCTGTCGCTCTTCCTGAGGTTTCTTCCGTTTCTTTTTCCCTGTTAAAAGTTTTTTTTGGGGGAGTTTTTCCTTAGTCGATGCGAGGGTCATTTGTAAAGGACAGAGGGTGTCATATCCTGTACAGATTGTAAAGCCCAGTGAGGCAAATTCATAATTTGTGATATTGGGCTATACAAATAAAGTTGACTTGACTTGACTTGACCTTTGGGGTGGATTTGGTGCATAATTTGCGGTGTATTAAAACTGTTAGTGAGACTGGGTTAGGACCCCCAGTATTCAGCCGCAGTATAGTCACCAGGACTTTCTGTAGAAGCTTGCTGACTAGGTCTCCCAACAGGGCATTGCGTCCATACACTTGAAATTGTGCGCGTGTGTGTAGTGTTTTTATGTACAACTGAAGTAAGTCCATAAATTATGGCAATTAAAGGAGCAGGAAAGTTCAAAATTTGTGAGAAGGAGTAGTTTTGTGTGTATTTAGGAGGCATTAATCCTAAATACCATAAGAAAAACAGGAAATTAGTGGATAAATTGAAGCAGAATCAAAAAAACAAAAAAAAAAAAAAAAAATTGGTTGATTTCCAAGGGATGATGCTCTGCTAACTCTGCTAAGAGTTTGAGTATAAGTTGATACAAGACTCAGACAGAAGACTCTGACGAACACAGACACAGAGGGAGAGACAGAACGACCAAGAGAAAATAAAAAACACAGAAAGGAAGCATATGCGGTCGCAGACTTTTAAACTACCCTCATAAGAAACCAGTCAAATTCAGACTTCTATACAAGGGAAGAATAACTTAGACCCTAAACAAACTAATGGTATGAGAGAAGGGTTAACTTACACATTTTCATTCACATTGCCATGAACACAAGATAACACACTCCACACCTAGCCATCCTCCTCTTTCTTATGAACAAACACTTTGTGCATTTTTCCCTCCGCCTAGTGAGAACGATAACCATCTATTAATAGATTTGATGGCCCAACTTCAGGCCCAATTGCAAGTAAAACTAGATGTCAAAAACAGGAACCACAGGTCAGCATTTGTCATCACATATGCCTCTGATTGCTGAAACTTAAGGCCAGTGATATGCTCTCAGTTGAGCTAATAAATAAATAAATTAATTAAAGTTTTAGCTTCTGTCTATATTAAATGAAATCAATCACTATTGCATTGTTATCATTTCCACATGCCTGTGCAATGAAGAATCGCTTGCTGCTGATACTTGCAATGAAGACCAGCTTACACATAGTCGCTGACATACAGGATGCTACTGAACATGCAATGAAGAACTGCTTACACCTGTGATTTAGGTCTCCAAAAGGGGGACACCACACTGTCTCCCACCTGGTTGTGCCGCACTCCTAAAAGGTGGTGGTCACTTGCAGTTTGGGGGTCTGCAAAGTTGGTTACAGCCTGATGGATGCTGCACAATGCAGGATTTACATTTCCTACTTCTGTTAATTGATATGAAGAAACCATGTCAAAAGGGGAAATGTTAAAGTGAATATGAATCTAAAATGGTAATGTTAAACATTTTTCTGACTTTATGTGCTCTACTTCAGTCTCAATCACTGGCTGTTTGTTTTTAATTAATTATAAATAAGCTGACCTTGATACTGTGATAACAAGCAAAAGCCTTTTTTTCTGTCTCCCACTTGAACCTGAGATTAGAGATGTGTTCTCATTCACATTCAGAGGTCAACAGTACAGATACACTCGACTATTCAGCAACATTTCATTTGGATGTTTCTGAAAAAGGGCTGCAGGAAAAGGGGGGAGGAAGGCAGGTTCTGATGTATTACAATTCAAATCAGACACTGTAGAAAACAGATAACCACCATGCACACGACATGCTGAAGAAGCAAAAGCCATCACAAAAACAGAACACATAGTCATGTGTCAGTCAGTGACTGTACTGACAACACATAACATCACATTAAACTGAGAGCTGATTTACAGAATGAGCCCTTTCATCATCCAGACACAAGAACTGTATTTACTGATGGTTGTTGTTTATGGCACCCACAAAATGGACTACAGACAGGATATGCTGTATTTGAGTACCAAACAGGAAATGACTACTGTATGTGACTGTGACCTCTGACAGACTACAGACTTCACCCTCAGCACAGAGAGCAGGACTGAAAACATTGACTGAAGCACTTAAAGCAGCTCAGGGACAGATTGTAGACTTAATATATGCACACTGTAAGAAAAGAGACACAATATTTACTCAATAGAGATGAGGTAACAGACATGCAATATTGTTTATTAGATTTCACAAGGTTCGATATTAAGTAAATATTAATTAAATGATGCCTTTAATAGTTATCCATTGAGTAGATTCAAATAGAAAATAGTACATAGTGGATTATAACCTAAACAAGAATATTGAGTTGATTTGAAAAAGATAAACTCCCTAATGTGGAAATACTACTAATAGAAATTAATCAAAACATCAACAGCATCAAAACATCAACCAATGAAGAAGAAGAACTGATGACATCTGATCCAAAGACGACATCCAGATAGTGAAGCTTGTCTAGCAAGGATTGGTGCTATAAATGGGCTCAGGGAACGTTAGGCTTGGTTCTGATTTTGCTCGCACCTCTAAGTTGTTGGTTGCTAACACCGGAGAAATATGGTCTCTTTTCCTGGTTCTGGTCAGAACATGTGCTGCAGCGTTCTGGACCAGCTGGAGAGTCTTGATAGACTTATTAGGGCAGCCTGATAATAAGGAATTGCAATAGTCCAGCCTAGAAGTTACAAATGCATGGACTAATTTTTCTGCATCATTTTGAGAGAGAATATGCCTGATTTTTGCAATGTTACGCAGATGGGAAAAAACAGTGCTTGCTGTTTGTTTCATGTGGACGTTGAAGGACATATCTCGGTCAAAAATTACCCCGAGATTCCTAACAGTGGTGCTCAAGGCTGGTGCAAAGCCATCTAGATTAATTAAGTCATTAGATTTATTTAATTTATTTCTGAGATTTTCGGGGCCAATTAGAATAACTTCGGTTTTGTCTGAATTTAACAACAAGAAATTGTCCGTCATCCAAGTTTTTATATCCTTAAGACATGTTTGGAGTTTAGCTAACTGGCTGGATTCATCTGACTTGAATGACAAATATAGCTGAGTATCATCTGCATAACAGTGAAAGTTTATGGAGTGTTTTCTGATAACATTGCCTGAAGGAAGTATATATAAAGTGAATAGAATTGGCCCAAGCACAGAACCTTGAGGAACTCCATAACTGACTTTAGAGTGCATGGAGGACTCATCATTAACGTGAACAAACTGAGCGATCCGATAAATAGGACTTAAACCAGCTTAAAGTAGTTCCTCTGATGCCAATTAAATGTTCTAATCTCTGGAACAGGATATGGTGGTCGATAGTGTCGAAGGCAGCTGATCTGACGCAATTAGCAGGTCATTAGTAATTTTCACCAGAGCTGTCTCTGTGCTATGATATTTTCTAAATCCTGACTGAAAGTCCTCAAATAGATTATTGTTCTGGAGGAAGTCACACAGCTGACTGCACACTGCTTTCTCAAGGATCTTAGATAGAAAAGGAAGGTTGGATATTGGTCTATAGTTGGCTAAAACTTCAGGATCAAGACCAGGCTTCTTCATAAGAGATTTGATTACAGCTACTTTAAATGACTGAGGTACATAGCCTGACAGCAAAGATAAGTTGATCATGTTTAATAAAGAGGTGCTCAGTAACGGTAAAACTTCTTTAAGCAGTGACGTTGGGATGGGATCTAAGAGACAGGTAGAAGGCTTAGATGAGGAAATCATTGAAGTCAGTTTGTGGAGGTCTATGGGAGAAAAGCAGTCCAAGTATACATCAAGTTCTTCAATGGGTTCTAAGCTTCCTGTGTTTAGAGACAAAGCAGTGTCAGTCAAAGGCACAGTGTGACTGATTTTCTCCCTAATAGTTATAATCTTCTCATTAAAGAAGCTCATGAAGTTACTACTACTGAGGGTTATGGGAATAGATGGTTCAGTAGAGCTGTGGCTCTCTGTCAGCCTGGCTACAGTGCTGAAAAGAAACCTGGGGTTGTTTTTATTTTCCTCTATTAATGATGAATAATAAGCTGCTCTGGCCTTACGGAGAGCCTTCCTATAAGCTTTCAGACTATCATGCCAGTCCAGGTGAGACTCTTGCAGACCGGTTAAACGTCACTTCCTTTCAAATCTTCTTGCTGCTTGCTTTAAACTGCAGGTGTGAGGGTTATACCATGGAGCCAGCTTTCTGTGCTTTACTAGCTTCTTTTTTAGAGGAGCAACAGAGTCTAGAGATGCTCGCAGAGAGTCTGCAGCACTATCTACCAAATTATCAATTTGAGTAGGACTGAAGTCTGAGCCCTCAAGTATATTGATATTAGGTATTGAATTAAAAGCTAATGGAATTATATCCTTAAACTTGGCTACAGCACCATCAAATAAGCATCTAGTGTACATGGATTTACCTGATGGAGCGTAGTCCAGAAGAAAAAATTCAAAGGTTAACAAGTAATGGTCTGATTGGAAGGAATTCTGTTGGTGGACTGATAAATGTTCTACTTCAATGCCGTAGGTCAGGACCAGGTCGAGGGTATGGTTAAAACAGTGAGTTGGTTCCTGAACATTCTGACAGAAGCCAATTGAATCTAACAGCGCGATAAAGGCAGTACCAAGGCTGTCACTGTCAACATCCACATGAATAGTAAAGTCACCTACAATAACTCAGATAGAACTCAGATAGAAAGTCAGAATATAGACCTGGACCTGTGTTTTTGTTGATTTTATTCTGTTTTATCAATCACTTATTTGTTTGTATTTAACTTATAATATGTTATTGTTATTTTTATTAATCTAGTTTGCACTTCTCACTGTTTTTCTACTTTTACTGTTATGATAGCTTTTAATTCTTCACAGTTTACACAGATTCTTTGGGCTTGTCAGTCATCTGTTAGTCAATTTGAACTGCACTAACCTGTATGAAAGTGTCATATTTATTTGTAGAGGAGCTAGTGGTGCTAACAGGAGGTCACTGACAACACAAGGAAGTGCAATCAGTGACCAGGTGTGAAGCAAATGTTGGTGGAGAAACTGCTGGAAAATGTCTGTGCAAAATCCATGTGTGTGTTTCCTGTTGCCAACAAGGTGATGAAAAAGAGGAGCTGTGTGATGGACAGACTGACTGCAGAGACAGAAAGTGACTGAAGCACGGCTGCTTCAGCTCAAGAGGAGGAAGGAGATCTTTACCTTTCTACCAGTTTTTACCACATAATCAGAGCTTTTGCACCTCATATTTATTCTTCTCTGCACTATGTTAACATGTCATGCACCAAGATACCAAGCTAAATTCCTTGTTTATTTCAAACTTACTTGGCAACAAAACTTCTTTTTGATTCTGGTTCCATAGAAGAAGACAGATGTTCTCCATGTTGTTGATGTTCACTCTGTACTGATAACAGTAGTAGTAGCTGCTTCAAAACGTCTGCTGCTTGGCGTGTCTTAATTGCCAATATGAACAATAATTATGGAAATATTGGTGTTTGCTGAAAACAGGCTTCATCATGTCAACAGTGTCCTGTCAGATGAACACAGCGGTCACACCAGGATGAAGGTAAGTGGTGTAAATTGTTTGCTTGTGATTTCCTGACAGACCTAACAAAGCATCAATACAGCATTTTTTTAAAGTCAGTATAATTATGTATTACTTCAGCATCACTTTGATTTTTTTTTTTTTGCATTGAATCGCAGCAAAAACTGTTTGTCACACATTTATCAAACTGAGCATTGTAGCAATGCTAACGTTAGCTTTCATTTAACGGCTACCAATTCGTCACCTTTCCTCAAATGTGCTTAATAAACTACACATACAACATGTAGTAATATTTCTGATTGAGACAGACAAGTAGCTAAACATTTACATTAATATCAAATTTACATACAACTTATGTTTAAACACACCAAGCAACACAGAGAGGGAAATGCTAACGGCTAACTGCTGCTAATGACCAGAGTGCATTAAGCACCACTGCTAATGTGTGTAAACAACAGGTGTGAGTGCTTTAGAAGAACCAGTCTATGTTTTAATATGCAGGGTTATTAGCTCTACAACAATAAGCTCCAGATTTGTGCAGAACTGGAAACAAGCTGACCAAGGATGTTTTCACATCTAGTCCCCTTTAAGTGAACTGAACTCAGTCCTCTGTAAGTGGACCAAAAATAGGTGGTGGGCCGAGGCTGCATATCTGCTTTAGTTTTGAAAAATAATGATCCTAGTGAGGGAGGACCTGGATCTTTTACATTTTAACTTTTTTTTTTTCGCAATCAGATTTTCTTTGTTGGCACTCGTGATTCTTGCACATTTTTCCATAATCATAGCTTGAAGTTCATTAAATTTGCAACAAATGCCGCAGCTTACTATATCAGCTAAACCAATGGCACGCACCCGTACAAATCACATGACATTGTTCAGCCAATCAGGCGTAGATATGCGAAGAACAGCTGCTGCTCTCAAAATCCAACTCGTGGATACGAAGTGGAGACAGAGATACAGCCATGGAAAAACTACAGGAAATATTTTGAGCTAAATAAGCAGCGTCTACGTGTGTAGGTAAGTATTAATGCTAGCTATGGTATTTATTTGATGTATAAACTTTGGCAAGGTGACATTTATAATTTCTAAAGGTAGCGTTAAACGTTAGCCTAGCTAAAATCCTACTGAGTGTTAACAACTTGGGCTCACTTAATCAGTCAATTAAGCTCAAGAGACCTGAATCTATATTTCGATATCGCTAACTATTCTAATGGAATCAATATTACATTATTCATTTAACATGATGTGAATAACCCAAAGTGTTGGAAGTCAAGCGTGTGGTAATTTAGCAGCTGAAAAACCACGCACTCACAGTGTGTGAGTATAATTAACGTTACTAGTTAGTTTATTTACTGTATTTTATTGGTGTTACCGTACTACTTTACTTGCCCCCCATCAGTCTAAGTGTTGTTCGTAGTCAGTGGTCAGTGTGTGAGCTGAGCTCAGAGCAGCCTTCTGTGACTTAACAAGTTTTCTGGGGGAAACCCTGAGCATAATTATATATTTTATTAGTTAGGCTAATATTTGATACAACATGAACTTTGTTGTCTAAGTGTAAGTTGTATTTTAATCAGCTTAGTGGCACATCAGTTGTGTGAAATGTAAATTCATTAAACACTAACAGACTAACTATATTCCCACTAGGTAATACTCCCATGATGGACAATGAGAAATGGTGCTCAAACCATACACTGTTGGTGAGTTCATTTTATTCTAATAATTATTTGCTAATTCTAATCACCATCAAACATCTGCTAAGGAACACACTGACAGGAACAAACAACATGAACACATAAACACAGTACTGGTTGATAAGAAGGGTTAGCATCTCATGCTGGCCCTGGAACCCCTCATCATCTTCAAATGACCTGGTGTATGTCCTGGAGTTTCTTGGGTCAGAGAGGAGGAACTGGTCTTATCTGTTTATTCTGCCAGTCATAAAACTTAAGCCTTAAGCACTTAGGTGCCACATAGTGTCAGATGGATTTCCTGGGGAGATACTCAGAAATGAGAAGAGTGAAGTTCATTATTTTATGCTCATTGATATGCTACATATTCCCCCCAAGATCATTCATATCCAGCCCGATGCTGGATTATGAAAGATCTTAGAGCGTGATGATCGCCCCCACAGGTAGACGCATACACATTTTTCAGATCAGAGTTGATGCTGTTATTTTATTTACTTCAAGAACATTCAAACAAGGTTTTAATGTGGGTTATTTGTTGAGTCCATTAATTATAAAGAAGACTTAAGATATACAAATTCAACAGTTACAAAATAAAGTAAATAGCATTATCATTCTCAAATTAATAACTCTGGTCTTAAACAGCCTTGTGGTCGTAAAGAACAAGGTTCTATTTCCGTTCAGGTTGACTGTATAGATTGACTGTATGAATGATAATTGCTGTAGGAACTTCTGTTTTTAGCAGTTTCAATCGTACATGCTTAAGACAATTTTTTTCAGGACAACATATCAAATTCCATGTGATTAATTTGCTTTAGAATTCTTTTTTTTTCTCACTGAACAACAGAAACACATCATGATGCTCAAGAAACTCTCAGCTCTGACTGGGTGCCAATCACTTTTATTATGGTCACTTAAATTTAATATGCTTGTTGAGGAGCATAAGTCCTGAGCTTTCATCAGGAAATGGTCATTTAATTTTAGACTTTATTCCATTTTGTTCCTATGTGAGTCTATGAACCCATCAAGTATTTAATATTAAGTAAAACAGAAGAAAAACAAATTGATCTATTCCAGGAGTGGTTAGATAGCTTTGATGCATTCATTCTGCCTTGAAGACAGGGACTTCATCCTGTTCAGCTCCTGGTTGAGTTGCATACAGAGTATGGACTCTAAGTTAGGGAATGCAGGCAAATGGAGGACATCAGTGGGCACTGCTCAGTTTTAGACATTTCATACCTGCAGTATTTAATTAAAATTTCCAAATTAGATTCAACGTCTGTGCCTTAGAGTAGTTTTTAAGTCAAGAGGTCCACTGCTAACTAATTAGACTTAGAATGAGACACAGTGTCATATTTTAATTTTTCATTTTTTTTTAGAATATATTTAGTATTTTAACCAATCATTGCTTTAGTAACAATGTATCTCAGTGGACTGAGACTTAATCAGCCATTGTGATGCATTGTGTAGCATTAACCATCCTACTGTTAACAGAGGATTGGTCCCTTTGTTTATTCAAATATTGCATGAGTAATACTTTTAAAAGATTTTTAAACAATTATGCTATGCATATTTGTTTGAATAATACAGTTTCAGTTTATCCTATATCAAACCCCAATGATCATTTAACCAATTCACAAGGTTGCATTTAGTTCAGAAAGTTTTTTTTTTTTGTTGTTTTTTTTTGGTCACAAGGTTTACTGCACGACAGCATTTAGTGCGCTAATTTTTATCTTTACTCCAAATTTAAATCTTCAGTTAGATCTCATTTCATTTTAGTTTAGGCTTTACTGTTCCATTTTAGGTAGGTTTTCATTAGTTTATTCTGTTCATTAAGGTGTTAATGTTCTAATTCAGACTGTTGAGTCTATACTGTTTTAGGTCTGTCAACAAACAGTAGAGAGTAGGGCCCCATGCTCACCTGATTCGGACAGCTCAGCCTACACATTAATGTTTACATTCATCAGGTTTACAGCAGATTACAGGTGTGCTCATCCTGACGGCAGAGATTCACAATAAGATAAAAGCTTCCGGAGACTTGCGGTAAGACTTAACAATATTTGGGACGAATATTTGATTCTGGTACAACGCAGCAATCAATTTAAGCAAGGCCTTAATGATGAGCGTGCAGTTCTGCCTGTAAATTCAAATAAATATAGGTACAAGTTAGTGAGGCTGTAGCCTTTCTTTTGTCGTTCACTACCAGTAGGGCGTTACTGTGGCAAATTTAATTTCTCATGTTCTGACTTAGATAACAGACTTTAAGACTTGCTAATACTGAACAAATAACAAAAACACACTGAAACAGAACAGGCAGCCAAGCTGCATTGCAGATTAGTGTATGGGGTCATTTTTGCAGTTATGACTCCCATTTAATTTAATTAACATTACTTATTTACAGTATTAATACTCTTGATTATTCTGTATTAATACCATATCTGTTTATGTTGTAGTTTTAAATAGTATTTAGGTTTGTTTATACTATTCTTTGAATTTTTTTTTCACACGCTTAGTTGCCGGTGTTTTCTACCTAGAGCATTTAACTCTAACGTGTTACGAATTTAATTTTGATAGTCATATTTTAGGCATGCTAAATTTTTGTCTTTAAATTTACACCAAAAATGCTCCTCTAATATTCCAGCTTATTTTGTTCTGCCTGGGAACAATTGCAACCTGTAATTGTTTTCTTTTTACAGTGTCTGATAGATACCCACTGAAGCCCTTCATTTATTTATTTATTTATGTAAATTGTGTTGTTTTATTTGTGTGTACAATAAAACAATCAAATTTGTGTAAGGCCCCGCGTGAGGTGCCAAATTATAATGTAGTATAAAAAGTGTAGAGCAGATTAGTCAAACATTAATTAATATCAAATTATGTTTTTATGAACAATATCTTTAAGTTATTGATCATAAACCATTAAATTGCCTTTAATAGTAGAAATTATCAGGGCGCCGCCCAGTTTTGCTAAAACAGGGAAAACTTGTGAATTTGACATTAATTAATAGAGTCTCTTAATCTCAGGGTGCTACAGAGTTCTTGACCTAGTGTACAGTGATTCAATTACTTTATATACACACACAAATCAAATAACCAAGTTCTTTATAAATGAGATGTTTATTTGACAAACTATAACCAGACTACTACTGTCACAGAAAATAACTAATAATAAATGATTGATTTGACAAACTAAATGACCAGGTTACTAACAGAAATAATAAAATAGAAAATAAAAACTAGAATAAAGGAAGATTGATGGAAGATACATGACATTGACTCACTGTGACAAAAATGGAAAGAATGATTAAACAAAGGCAAAGTTCAAAGGATGAATATCTGATTAATTAATTCAATGTGACCAGTTAAATTCAGCGGTGATTATCGTTCAGCATGCATGGTCTAGATAACCACCGCTGAATTTAACTGGAACTTTGTAATTGAATCACCCTGAGATTAAGAGACTGCACCATTATGATTTCTACTATAAAAGGCAATTTTTGGTTTATGATCAATAACTTAAAGGTATTGTTTATAAATACATAATTTGATATTAATTAATGATTGACTAATCTGCTCTACACTATTTATGCTACAATGTAGTGAAATAGTTTCTGTTCGTAGTTTAGTCATGTAGTTTGTCAAATAAACATCTAGTTTTATAAAGAAGTTGGTTATTTGATTTGTGTGTGTCTATAAAGCAAATTGAATCACTGGACACGAGGTCCAAGAATCTCAAGAGCTGCTTTAGGTTAAGAGACCCTATCATATCAAATCTGCAAGTTTTCCCTGTTTCCACAAAACTGGATGTTGTCTGTGTGAATCAATAACTTAAGAGTTATTGATTATAAATACTGATGTTATACAAATGAATGACTGATTATTCATGTGCTACAGGGAGCGTCTTTGTGCTCAGTGATCCCTGTCAGCTTCTTTCTGTGCACTCATCAGCCTGTCTGCCTCCACTGACTAGTTGTTCACTGCTCTTGTAGTCATTTCTGCAGTATTGAGCTGCTCCCTCTGCAGGGAGCTTACTGACCCTACAAAAATAAGAAAGAAGTCAAGGCTGCATTGTGTTCACATTTATTTGAGTTTGCATGCAAAGTGTAATTGTACTCTCATTCCATGTTAGCTGGTTGGACTAGCTACCCTTCCTGTTAGCGCTGCCCGCCATGGTAGTGGAGGTTTGACTGAGCAGAGTTATAAGTGCTTCAGAAGTACTTATTTGTGCTGAAAGAAATTCTGATTCACCCACTCATGCTCCACCTACTCCTGGTCCACCCACTCATGCTCCACCTACTCCTGGTCCACCCACTTATGCTCCACCTACTCCTGATCCACCCACTCATGATCCACTCACTCATGCTCCACCTACTCATGATCCACCCACGCATGCTCTACCTACTCATGATCCACCCACTCATGCTCTACCTACTCATGATCCACCCACGCATGCTCCACCTACTCCTGATCCACCCACTCATGCTCCACCTACTCATGATCCACCCACGCATGCTCCACCTACTCCTGCTCCACCCACTCATGCTCCACCTACTCATGATCCACCCACGCATGCTCCACCTACTCCTGATCCACCCACTCATGCTCCACCTACTCATGATCCACCCACGCATGCTCCACCTACTTCTGCTCCACCCACTCCTGGTCCACCACAAACAAACTTGGCTCCATCTCGTGGCCGTTTGGTGAACTGAGTTTGATGGTTGCAGTATTCAAACTTTCCATGTGTGCATGGTAGCTCTGATACATAATTAGCTAAAACTAACACTGAACTCTGGACATAGAACTTGTCAAACAAACAATCACAACAATTTCTCACTACTACTTGTCAAGGATACTGAATAAAATCACAACAACAACAAAATAATCATAAGGATTTCTTACTACTAACTGTAAATGATACTGAGTAAAGCTTCTACTAAACTGGCATTTATAATACATCATTCAATCACAAACAACTAAATAGTTAATCAATTTTTAATCTACCTTTTTCCTGTCAGCTCTCAATTGTCATAACCACTTTCTACAAAAAACCCAAAACAAAACAATTTCATTGATTGATTTATCAATCAATGACAACATGATAGTCATCAATGACTATCTTGAACAGTGTTAACATAGATAATATATCAATGACAGCTCTGCAATCTGCAACCCATCATACCACATCAAGCCAGCCAAGCTGCACTGGGGATTTTATTCTTATACTTTTATTATGTCAAAATAAAAGCCTTAACAAACGGGATTCTATAAACTGACAAACACCAGGGGCTTTTATTTTGAAATTAACACAGGAAGTTCTGAGTAAAAACTGACACTTGTCAGAGCCAGCGCTGCACAACAGCGGAAGGCAGCAGTGTTCCTAAACAGGGCAGATCAAAATGATGATTTATTGTAATCATTTCACCATGGTGATGCTTATTTAATACTTGTACCAATAACTAATATTAGTTTCACACTTATAAATGCACTGACAGATTTAACGCTCTGTCGTCTCTGCCGCTCAGACCAGCTGGTCCTAGCTGCACTGTGTGTGTGTGTGTGTGTGTGTGTTTGTGTATGCATGTGTGCGTGGGTGTATGTGGGTGTGTATGTGGGTGTGTATGTGGGTGTGTATGTGGGTGTGTGTATGTGGGTGTGTGTGTGTGTATGTATGTAGGTGTGTGTGTGGGTGTGTATGCGTGGGTGTGTGTATGTAGGTGTGTGTATGTGGGTGTGTATGCGTGGGTGTGATTAAGAACATCCTGTCATCACATGATCAAATCTTCAGTCAGCTATTCACTGTGATTAATGAGAACATACAGTAGGTGATTTGAACTGAAGTAGAGAAATTCAAATGCAGTATAAGACACAGAAAGTCATAGAGATATATTCAATATAACACCATAAAAATATATTCAATATAAGATTTGTTTTGTGGAAATAACTCAATGCTTGTGTTTTTTTTCCATAAAAAACAACAGTGACATCAAATTATCAAACTGTCATGTAAAAGGTTAAATTTCTAAAAATAATTGAATGTTTGGTCGTTTGAGCCACAGGTGGAGTTTAGCTGCTGCAGAGAGACAGAGGGAGCTGCCCCCTAGTGGCTGAGATATGTCACGACATTGAGTCTATAATATGGTCAAAACAAATATTTTTTTAGACAGTAAACACTACACAATAGCCTGATAGTTATTGTTACAAATGATGGACTTAAACATACTTCAGATAGTAAACACAGTTTCCTGTCTTCATTCAGTATATATAGTCCACATCTGAGCTGACCTCACCTGGTCCACACACCTCTCATCAAGTGGAGAAGACCCAACAGAGACTTTACTTCCTCAGGAAAATAAAACAAGCTGTCCTCCCTCAAAACCTGCTGATGAACTTCTATCAGTCAATGACAGAGAGCCTCCTGATGTTCAGCTGCTCGGTGTGGTTCAGCAGCTGCACAGTGGAGCACAGAAGGAAACTCCAGCAGGTGGTGAGGGTGGTGGAGCGTGTGATCAGGACCACACTTCACTCAGACTGCTGTCTCTGTGAAATCTGACTCTGAACCTGGTGCAGGTGTTCAGCAACATTCTAGAAATCATGATGTCATCATGTATTTGATGGATGTTCCAAATGACATCATGTTTTTAGAATGTTCCATTCTACTCTGTTTCTATTTGATTCTGTTGTTGCTATTGGATACCAGTTTGACTGTGTTTGCATATATGAAAAACTTATTTCTGCTGATTCTTAAAATATGGCAAATAAAGTTCACTAACAAATGAAACATGAATGTCTTTAAACATGAGCAGTACACACGAGTAATCTAATATTTAACACAGCAGACTATGGATTTTTCATTTTATTTATTTATATTCATTTAATATTGTAGTGAAATTAATAATATAATAGTGAATATAATCACTTCTTTGATTTGAATGCTTTGATCTAAGATATCAGTGGATTTAAAGTCCAGTGTGCTCCCCATCACAACATGGAACCACAAAGGACTTTGATCTTATTAAGATACAGGTCAACATTGTGTGTGTGACACAGACCTTCTAACCCCTGAGGCAGACACACACACTCTCACCAACAGAGTGTTTCCACAACCATTTTACTGCTATGTTGGTTATTATCTCTTCAACACTGACAGTACAGCTTGGTTCTGGATTTCTGCTGGAAACACAGAAGGATTTTTCACTGACGAGCTTTGAGAGAACAAAACTGAAAATGAGTCTTCATCAAAATGCTGATCCTCCTGCTCTCATCCTGGCCTCATGTATCATTGTGGAGACATGTTTTTTTTTTACACCTGTGTTTCCCAATTTAAAAAAAATGACAGATTCATCAAATATTGTTCCATATGGATTCATCTTCCACATTTGGTCTTTGCTGCTTCAAACGTGACTGTAATGATCCTCACTCACTAAATACAGCACAACATCAAACCAAATGCCAATAATTTATGATCACTGTCATCAAGATGTGATCAAGCATATAAATATGTTATTATTTATATGATTATTGTTAATTATTGTGATTTATTTTTTTACGTAAATTCAAACCATTAATTATTTATTTAAACTATCGATTGCTATATGTTATTATTATTATTATTAATTGTTATTTATTTTAATGTGAATAAGTATCTTGCACATGTTTGTAATTTAAATCTGGGACAAGCATCTGTGTGTGTGTGTTTTAGTAATACTAATCTAAAATACTATCAGTAAGATTCATCCAAAATTTGATTAAAGTCAGCATTAGTGGATTCGCCCTCTTGAACACGACAGCCCCTAAACACGCTACTGAAGTGATTAAGCCTCGTTTGAAGTAGCGTCAACTTTAACATGAGCTGAGCCTCAGTGGAGTTAACTTCAGCAAGGCTTATACAACCTTCTATTAGGCGCGTGAGTGGAGTACATAAGAAGCCCAGACCATGTGATTGTCGAAGAGTCGGGCTGATTTTTACAATAGTGCAGGGCAAAACATTCTTTTGGAACTCTACAAAGAGTGTAAACCGACAATAACCAAGAAGGGAAATGAACAGCGTGGCAGGAAATTGCAGACCACTTAAATGCGCAAGTTAAATTTTATAATAATGCTGAATGTCAATATCATGATAAACATGATAAAATAAAATGTCATGGTTATAAACCTTTCAATGCCGCATGTTTAACTGCAGTAATCCAACTTCCCCACTGTTTCCTGCCTACGTTACTCTACCTTATTCAACTGGAGTGTTTTAATGATGACTTATTTTCAATTTAAAATCTTAATACAGTTATTTCATAGTAGGCTATCAAAGTTGTACTCTGAAACTTCTAGAGCTACACAAACATTTGTTTTTAAAACATAACTTGCATCTTTTCACCTCAACTGTGACAACACAGCTTTCCGATGCAACTTACATCGTTCCAACTAAGCTTTTGGGAAACACTTGCATCGTTCAACGATACATCAGACTATGTTAGTTGTAAACATCAGAAGTTGCTTTGTTCGGACGATGCTGTTGGGAAACAGTTGGGTCGTAGATCGAACATTCGAACTTAGGAAGTAGCTAAGGAAGTTTGCAACAAATGTTTTGGGACACACACCCCAGGTTAGTTGTCTCTCATGGTGAAAATGTGTGTGTGGAATATGTTGGCAGCAGATGTTGGAGCATAGCTTTGAGCAGATAAATAATGATTTGTATGAGTACAAATGCTCGCTGGTAGTCAAAGATGTGATCCATGATTGTTATTTTCCTTGCTGTGACATAAGCTTTCGTATGGCCTTGTTTTCATTTGGTGGCAAATCAACACCCTCTGTTGATGACGCATCATGGGTTCACTTAAATGGTATAAACGTGGGTCTTTCACCAGTAAGCACTTTGGTTCCCAGTGTAAGGCCTAATAATGCCTAATAATCCAAGATGGTGATAATGAAATCTCAGAGCTATCAACCTCAAACCAATGGGTCAGTAATAATGACTCTGTTCACTATTTATACACAAACTATGGTAACAACATTTCTGTGGTTAGTTTAACTGAGAAACAATATTAGTAAGCATGAATAATGTTTGACTGTTGTTAAATTAAACAGCATGAAATGATTTTGATAATACTACTTGATCACAGATCTTCTAGAGTAACACATGGAAACAGATGCTTGGTTGAACTCTTTACAAACAGATAAACACAGTCTGTCTTGATTTTCAGTCCACTCACCATGACAAGCTGCAGAAGGCAAAATCCATCCATTTTCTACCACTTATCCTCACATAGGGACAGTCTTAGGGTGAAAGGCAGGGTACACCCTGGACAAGTGTCCAGTTCATCACAGGACACATAGAGACAGACAACCACTCACACTCACATTCACACCTACGGTCACTTTAAATTAGCCAATTAACCTAATCCCCATGCATGTTTTTGGATGGTGGGAGTAAGTCAGAGTACCAGAGAGAACCCACACAGACACGGGAGAACATGCAAACTCCACACAGAAAGGCCCGGGAATCAAACCCGGTACCTTCTTGCTGTGAGGCGACAGTGCTAACCACTACACCACCGTGCCACCCTGCCTACAGCATATTAATTGTAATATTTTGTCGCTAGTTTTCCTTAGCAAGATAGCATAGCGGCTAGTTTACATAGCCTATGTAAGGAATTGTTATAAAAATGGTATAAACATTTAGCTAGGTTGTAGCTGTATAATTAATAGAGTGAGTTTGAAAAGCTGCAGGCTTGAGTTGAATCTCTGTGAGGTTGTACCATCCCCACAGGAGAACACATGCAGGCATGATAAGATAAGCTCTGTTGAGATGTGAAGGATAATGTTTGTGTGATCTTGTTATGCAATCATATATACTTGCACTTTTTACTAATTATGATGTGTTTTATCATTTCATTCTGTTAATATTTTAAATGCTTTATTGCACATAACTAGGTAGATTTAGTTTAATTACAACCTGAGGGCACATGGTCTCTGACAAAGAACAGGAAACACACAGAGTGAAAGGAATGTGGGGCTGGGACAGGAAGGGGTCTTATCTCCTTATTTGGTTGGTGATGTCTCTAGTAGGTATATATTAACATTTCTAGGTCTGTGGTACCGTCCAGAGGACATCCAGCACTGAATATCAACCAGAAGAAGAAGAACTGATGACATCTGACCTGAAGAGGACACCCAGAGAGGAAGTGAAACTGTATAGCAAGGCAGAGCTCTATAAAAGCTTCAAGGGAAAAGTCAGCCAGCTGTTCTGAACTGCTGAGGCCTCTAAAGCTCCTTTCACACTGCATGAAAAACCCATGTGCACTGTGAAAGGGTCGAATCGACATTTTGACGCGGGTCAACGACTCAGCAATCGACCGGGAGTTCATCGGCTCGGATCGGATCGGCTACAGTGTGAAAGTCGAGCCATGTCGACCCACGTCGACTCGCTATTTACCCGATGGCGTTGATGTATCTGCCTGTCGCGTTTCTGCTTTAGTCACTGAGCAGCCTGTCAGGCTGTCAGTGTGAAGCTGCAGAGGTGATCACTTATAAGATCAGTCTATCTGTTGATCTCCAGAGACTGATCTCTGAAGGACAGAGATTTTATTTAATCAAACAAATCAAATGTGTAGCGACATCATCTTTAATAGGAGCACATAGTGATTTAGTCCTACGTCATTCTGGGGAAATCCTACTGATCGGGAAACCGGTGTGAATTACGTGACCGTGTTTATATACAGCTTGTATAGTGATCTGACACACCTTTTTTATTGATCATGGCAGTATGTATTAGTACTGCACTGGGTTTGTACACTTTGCAAAGGGACAAATTGCAACATGGAACAACAATGTTAACGTGACTCGCTCATGTCCATGTTGTCCATTGTTTACCTCTCTGTGTTCGGTGCTCTGTAATCTGTAATGATGATGTGGTCAACATGATGACATATGGGAGGGAGGAAAAACAGGCACACAGCTCTCACAGCTGGAGGTCAGAGCCACGTTAGCTGGCACTGTGAAAGAGCCCAAATGCCGATCCGAGCCGTGCCAAAGCGGGTTAGAAAATACCACGCCGACACACTAATTTCAGTGTGAAAGCGGTATAAGAGTGATTGCTTGACTCTTTAAGTGGGTTTCTTGTTCACCATGGGGTAATTCTTAAACCTAAGGAAATCCATAAATGTGACTTAAACACAGGATTTAGCCACAGCCTGCACATCATAAACACTATAGTACACTGTGCATAATTACAATGCTTTCAACACGTCCAACAAAAACTTTGGATGCCAATCATTCCACCACAAACCATACAAAACCAAACAACAAACACCAAATACCAAACAAAAAGGAGGCTCCCATGTGCTCCAGCTGGACCAATCACAGCACACCTGTTGACACAGCCAATCACATGTGTGAGCCCTCACAGCTCATCTGCATATCTGTGTTTGTGGTTCAGATATATGTGTGATAACAAGACCACCCCATAAACCAAGACATCTGTGTATGAATCTTGCACCTGTGAAAACTGATGACCAGATGAGCTGTAAGCTTTAATGAACTTCCACACTTGGTACAATGTTCAAAGACTGCACCGTATTTGATGATAACAACAGACTCAAAAGTATATCAATGAAACATTTCTATAATAATCTGATATTCTGTTGTGATAGTTTACTTTTAAGAGTACTGCATGAGCAGATTTGCCTGTGTATTCCTGTTAACATTGTGTTTGTGCACAAACAGTTACAAATATAGTTTATCACATGTTCACATTACACTTCATTTGTTTGATATCACACATTGTAATATAAGCTGTCTAATCTTATGTGTGTACTCCCCTTTCTCCTACCACTTTCAGAAAATGATATTTTATTCACCCAGTAAATTTCCAAAAAGTGAAACTGTTGAAGGTGAAGGACTTTGTAAAGCTTGATTACAGTAAGTGACTCTGCTTTATGCTTGCAAACACCACACACACAGCACAAGCCATTCACACATCCACAGGATCTCACAAAACAAATTACTGAAACTGCACAGCAAACCCTGACATATATGGAAAAATTGGAACAAAGCATTCACGCTAAAGAAAACTTGTTATGTGACCAATAGCTTGTAAACAGCTTTACCAAGCAGAAGAAGAAGAAGAAGAAGCGCCTACTACCCAAGTAGAAGAAAACTCTCCCATATCTATTGAGAGATCAGACAGTTAACTCCTCCCTTATCTTATACTGTCTCCACTTTGATGTTTTGTAAGTAATTATTAAGACAGGATTTGTTCTCAGGGTGCATGTTTTTTCTTAACTTGTGTTTATTTTACCTTAAGTATGTATATTGTTTTTGTAACGTGTGAGACATGTACATTACTGTGTAAACAAATGCATGCTACCACTCTGAATAACTTCTTGCCAACACACTTCCACTGCAAATTTACCTGTGAATTACCACACAATGATAACAATCATATCTTTTACTATTATAATCCTTATGCCAAGCAGAGTTTACACACTACACTTAAATAAGCTACACTCTGCCACAGATAGCTACACTAATGAAGTTTCAAAATCATAACAAACTTTAACAAACTAACAGCAATGTTTCAATTTGATCTATCAACACACACAGAAAAGTGCACAAAGTGTAAAAACACACATAAAATTAACTTCCTGACACGAAGAGACAGTCATGTGCAAAATGTCCACAACTGCTGTTTGTGGGTCTTGGCTTCAGCAAATGCAGCCCTGCTGTCAAACTATAAGGGAGGGGCCCCCTCGAGGGGGATTTCAATGACAGTGTCATTGCACTTTTCAGTCATTGAATTTAGGAGGTGCTGTCGCTACCACAAAGTTGTCGCTGCTGTTGAACACATAACCAGTTGTTATCAGGGGGCCCCCTTTCAGCTGGGGGTCCTCGGCAATTGCCTAGTTTGCCTATCCGGTTGAGACAGGCCTGGTCACTGCACTCCAAACATTGATATTTCACCAGTGAAAACGAGCCTTTTCTGATTTTGGCCAGTTTCAACTGTTTTTAAGTCTACTGGACTTGCTTGAGGTTGGTTGAAGACGTTTCACCTCTCATCTGCAGCATTCATTCACACCTGAGTGCAGATCACCTTAACGGTAGTGATGAGCAAATGAAGCTTCATGAAGCACTTGTCATGTTTTTAGACTCCTCTAGATGGTGCTCTTGGTTTAAAGATTAAGGCTATCCATCCATTATCTACCGCTTATCCTTATAGGGTCGCGGGGGGCTGGAGCCTTTCCCTGCTGTGTTAGGGCGGAAGGCAGGGTACACCCTGGACAAGTCTCCAGTTCATCACAGGACACATAGAGACAGACAACCACTCACACTCACATTCACACCTACGGTCAATTTAAATTAGCCAATTAACCTAATCCCCATGCATGTTTCTGGATGGTGGGAGGAAGTCAGAGTACCCAGAGAGAACCCACACAGACACGGGGAGAACACAGTAAGGCCCCGGGGCCGGTAATCGAACCCGGTACCTTCTTGCTGTGAACGACATCCAGCTGGCGAGAGTCACATTAGTTTCCTGCAGTGAAGTTCTGTGAAAATATTGATCGCTATATCAAGCATATTTTTCATTAATATTGATGTTTAATGTGCGATGTACTGTATATTGCTATCGATTTATATATATATATATATATATATATATATATATATATATATATATATATATAATGTATATACATATGTTTGTATGTGTATATACGTATATATATATATATATATATATATAGATATATATATATATATATATATATATATATATATATATATATATATACTGAGTGTGTATTTGTGCTCTTGTTATCTATTCTGGAGGTCTGTAGTATTTTGCCTCTTTTTCTCTCCTTGTTTTATAACTGTAGTGGTATTTTCTTTCCTTTTTGATTTGGTCCTTTACTCTCCTCCTAAACCTCCATGAGGATTTCTGCCTCCAACAGAGAAAAGGACACCACTCTCACTCTCACTCACTGGGGGCTGGAGTCTATCCCAGTTGTCTTAGGGTGGAAGGCAGGGTACACTCCTGGACAAGTCTCCAGTTCACCACAGGACACATAGAGACACACAACCACACCTACGGTCAATTTAAATTAGCCAATTAACCTCATCCCCATGCATGTTTTTGGATGGTGGGAGGAAGCCGGAGTACCCAGAGAGAACCCACACAGACACAGGGAGAACATGCAAATTCTACACAGAAAGGCCTGGGCCCAGGATTCGAACCCGGTACCTTCTTGCTGTGAGGCAACAGTGCTAACCACTACATCACTGTGCCACCCTCTTTCAACGTTTTTATTTTTATTTCTTTATTCATGTGTGCCTTTAAGCCGAGAGACTCTCCAAAATTTTGTTCTATGTGCATAAAGACAATAAAGACTCTTGAACCTTGAATTATCAGTCCAGCAGGACAACAGATTAGCAGTGCATGGAGTCAACAATGTAAACTTGTGTGGAGCACAATGTTTGGCAGCTCATCACCTCCAACACGTCAACTTGCAGACTAAAGTAAGCTTGTCTGGAACAACGATGGAATTTGAACTTGGAGAGCATAATTGATCTCAGCCACCTCGTCCACTGTATCTGATGAATTACAGTCGACGTCTGATCCAGGAGACCTTCAAGAGTCTGGAAAAGTATGGGATGAGATGATCTACATGGAGCTACATGGCTGCATTCCATACAGGGGAATTAGCTCAAATAGTAGAGTGCTCGCTTAGTATGTGAGAGGTCGTGGGATTGATGCCCACATTCTCCACAATAGTTTAGCTTCTATCTTGGCTGCTTTGAAGCGATAGTCCCATTGTTCAGATCCCTTTTATGCAAAGAGTTGGAAACCTTTTTTGTAACCACGTCTGGTTTTCACATGTAAACTTTTTAAAATTTGAAATAGTTTGCTTTGGAAAATGGTCTTGAAGACCTGAGCTGACTGTTCCAGTAATAATGAAGCATGTTATGTTTTGGGCAAAAAATAATAAGGACAAACTGTCTCCATTAAGGAAGGAATTCAAAACCAGTGGCAGAGTTCTGCGGTGATAGTAGCCGATCGGCAGTGCATCCATGTGCAATACCGCACATGGATGAAGTGTTTGTCGCACCATGCCACAACACAACATGCAGAAACACGCACTTTGCATCGGATATCAGCTGAACATTTATGGAATTAAAGTTTCCACGGATAATATACAAACGCATCATTAGATGGAGCTTGATGCATGCATGCATGTCCGATCCCTAAAACCTCTCTCTCGCTCCAAATATTTCTAATCTTTGGTCATGTTTACATGACATGTTTCAAAGACATCAAATTCGCCGCTGACCAAACTTTGACTTTGAATTTTAAATAGCACAACTGACATGTACAAGGCATACTATAAACTTATTTGGGGATGTGATTTTCTTTTCTCCTAATCCTGCCCTTTCAAGAGCTCTTTTCACGGATGGACTTGTGACGTCATAGTTCTTTCTTTTCTTTCTAAGGACTGAACAGCCTCATAACCTCAGCTGGAAGAAATAAGAAAAAAAGTAAAGGGAAATTGAATTCAACTGAACTTTATTTTGAATACGTTCAAAGAACCAGAATGAAAAAATAAAACAAAAAAGATGATATAATTATAAAAAAACATCCAGACATAAATGGCGAGATAAACATACAGCCCAACAATTCCTTGGATTACTGGATAGTTTTTGTTTAGAAATTAAAATGAAGGCACAACAGCAAGATAGCATAATGAAATTTAAATTATGGTATTCCCATAACATTGATGGTGGGATCAGGATCATGCTGAATTAATAGTATTGTCAATATATCTATGAAAAGTATACAAGGTCTCAGGGGGAGGAATTGGTCCTCACCAGAGGAGTTCTAAGAGAGTAGATGTCTTTTCCTGTATTCTGGTACCTTTAAATAGGTCGTTTGATAGCCACTTTTAACTGTCTACACAAGCATGAGAAGTGTATAACTTGAAAATTGTAATGATGATTGTATTATCATAATTGTTATTATTATAAATTATAATAATATATTGGTCAAGAGGAAGTGTTGGCACCAGTTCATATATTAAAAAGCTAGAAGTGCAGAAATGGATTGGTAACAGCATACAGTATGTATACAGCAGAATGCATAGAGATGTCCACACATGCGCCCAAGATCCACATTAACAGGCTACGTAGACCAGATTTTCAGGCTTAAGTAACGCCCATTTTTCACATGAATATGTATGTGTGAGTGAAGACAGCATACAAACAAAAGCCTCACAAGTATGTTCTCGCCCTTTAGCCTCAGCGGACGCACAAAATGTGTCTTGAGCTGCAATGATTTCACTGACAATAAATCAGACCTGCAGCTACTTGCATGTTAGCTTGCAAGCTTGAAATCTTACCTCGAGCGTCATGGCGATCAGGAGGTAAAAGTGTTGTTGTTGTTTTTGTTGTTGTTGACAACGTGGTTGGAGAAAGACCTGAGTCAAAACCTGCTGTTTGCAGCTGATTTTGTTGCCATTCCAGGGCAGCTGTGGCCTCCCTCACAGCTGTGGCACAGATTTCGACATGGTGGGGAAGTTCCTGCTGTTTCTGACATACACCACACAGTCTATGGTACCAACATGACCTTCTCACTCTCCTCTTGTCTCTCTTCTTGCTCCAGTGTTGAATATGCACACCGCCTCCTATCGTATTAGTTGCGTAGCACGGTCAGTCAGACTGAGGGCAGTCAGAGGCCGCTGACGTTATTCTCCTGTGGGATTGCGAATTCAAATTGATTTATTACTGATTTATTTTATTCATGACTCAAAAAATGCAGCTATAAATGAAAAAGCATTTCTGTTAACACATTTTAATTTGAATTATGGTACAGATTCGCTTCCATATCCTAGTTAACTGAGTGAGAGAGTGAACAAGACAACAGTTCTTATTTAGTGGGAAAAAAGTTCAGACTCTTTCTTTGCTGACTAACCTAGCAAATGTTATCGTTAGCGACCGTTAGCAGCATTGCTAACATTAGCTAACAAAGTAGGAATAGAAATGCTGCTTTGAGGTGTGAAGCACACCAGTTATCACAACATATTTTTGTTGATTTAAACCACTGATCCTGTGTTTTCAATTCATTTTTACTACTTATTTACTGTTAAAAACATTAACTTATTTTAATGTTAATACTGCTTTGCTTTACTTTATTAATTCTTCTCTGTTTGCATGTTTTTTGCTCTCAGCTGTAGAACGACACCAAACATCAATATGATAGAAACACTAAAAAAAAACTCATCAATTAAATTGAAATTAATTAACCAATTAACCAACATAGCATGACATCATAGCATGTAGGTGTACAAATATTTCAACAACAGGCAGGTCTATACATAGCTGTAAATGAAGACTTATCCCACAGTTAATGTGATGATAAACTTTACTTATATGACAACAGACTGAAGAATTAAAGCAGAGGTGATTATTAGGGTGTAATGCTACTATGTGTTGTTCTAAACAAAGGTAAAGGTAAGCTCTGGATGGAATGTACTGCATAGCCATAAACCATCCTCTGTACCTCAGTACAGCCTGGAGTTCACAGTGTCAGTGTAGCTGGAGGCTGTGCTCACACTCTCTGGGAGGAACCAGATTACACAGGATGTGACCAGTCAAATGTTTGGACAGAGGTATAACTTACTGTTTATTGAGTCTATCCAGGCCAGTTATAAACTAAACCTTAAGTACTTAGTGACCTGAAGGGTCAGATGGAGTTCCTGGAGAAATTAGAGGATGTTTTCATTTACAATTCAGTTCAGTTCATTATTTCATCATCATCATCATTGCTACATTGTATTCTAATTAACAAGCATCATCAGCCTTAGACCCTCAAAGTATGTCAGGAAAAACTCCTATGAAACCTTCTTAAGGAAAAAAAGGGAGAAACCTTTAGGTAGGCCAAGGTCTAAGAGGATCCTCTACCGGGACGGCTGAGCGTGCAGTCTTTGTAAAGTTCAGGAGAAGATCCTGTCTCCACCACAGGAAAGACTGATGCCATTTCATTCAGTGAATAAATGCAAACAGGAAGCAGCTGGGTTGAGTTGAACTCTCTGTGGTGCTGTAGACTCTCTGAAGCCAGGCTTTGCTGTAAACAAGATGATAGGTGTCAAAATAGAGCATATGACATATATGAGAACATATGACATGTTAGTGTTTTATTTTCAGCCCTTGTGTTTTGCTCCAGTTCAAATGTTGTAAACAGGAAATATTGTGTAATATTTGTGTAACCCTGTCACCATCTGGAGTCAGGCCACTTACAGTTAGTTTGAGTCCAGCTTAAGAGTCACATAGCTGCTCTGCCTTTGATGCTCTGGGTCCTGTGGTTCACATGGTTCTGGTCCTCTGGTTCTCTGGTCCATGAAGTTCTGGTTCTGTGATGTGAGAACAGGAGACAGAACTGTAACAGCAGTGATGCAGATGGACATCATTCCACAATAGTTTGCTGTGTGAACATGTTTTTCTGTTTGTTGACAGTTTAAAGAGTCATGCTGAACCACTAAGGTGGTCTGACAGAGAAAAACACAGTCACATACCAGGTCCAGGTCCAGAGATTTGTTCAGTGGAGACGTATAGTCCCAGTGCTGCTGGAGTCCCCTTTCATCTCTGATTGACATGGATGGAAGGCACTCGAGCACAAACACAAAACAAAGGTTATGACAGGTGTACAAGTGCACATGTGTTATTATTTCAGCTATGCATAAAGTATGGATAGTAAAGTTCACTTACAGAATGACTGGGTCCAGCTCCAGGTCCACACCGGCTGTCTGGTTGTCCTGTTGTCCAGGCTCCCCTCTGTCAGCATGGCCTCGCTTCAGTCACATGGATCTGCCTTCACCTTTCAGTAGGAACTCTAACAGAGCAGAGGAAGGCAGAGATGACATGAACTGGTCAGAATGGAGTGTATCACTGGAAGTCACTTGCAGCATTGAAATAATTAAACAGTAGATACCAGGCACAGGAGCAGGCGGTTTGAAGGTGAAGCAGAGGCCTCTTGGTGTGGCATCTCCACGTGGCCCAGACACATCAGGATCTTTGAGTCCAGCAGTGAGGAACTGTGCTAGGACAAGATATTACAGCCTGGCCTGGATTCCCACTGACAGTGTAATGGAATTTAGCAGAATGTATCAGAAGCTGTTATGTATGAACTCATGATGATGTCAATAGAAGTTATCTTGTTTAGAGAACAGTGTGTGTGCAGTATGCCTTTTCCTCACCATCAGGCCTGATAAACACGTGGACGCTGCCTACATTAAAACATACAGCATGTTCGCTTATCACTATGCCGGTATTGCTTGTCAGCAGGAGCTCACGACGCATGTATGTATCAGTAGTGCATAAATATTTTTTTCCTGATATTCTGTATAGGCATTCACTCACAACGCTCTGTGCTGTGTGTCTGAATTCTCATCTCTGTTCTGCAGACAGATATTAAAATCAACTCTTTTGGGCCACTGAAAAAGTTTGTACATTCCTTGTGTAGTTAAAGAACCCTGTGGAAATTAGACCATCCTGACAGAATATTTCCACAACAACAGTATTTCAGCTTAGTATTGCTAACATACAAACACACACACACACATTAAGACTAATGTTCGAGTCTCTTTTTTAAGTGTGAACTGGCCAAGAGAAGAAGCAAATAAAAGTTCCACAGCTCTGCAACAAACACAGGACAATGATCGACTTCTAGCAGCCTTAAAACAGTACATATTAACTAGGAAACTCAAGGAGAAACAGCAAATCAACAATGAACTAAAAGCTCTAAAATTTAATGATTTGATTCAATTTCAAAACAATTCAAATTATGTATAAAGCCAAAAAAAATTATTACCTAACAGTATTCAAGACTTCAACTGAAAGAAAATCATTACAGCCTGAGGGGAACCAATATATTCAAGAAACAATTTCTAAGAACAAACACAAAATATCATTGTATTACAGTCAAAGGAGTCAAATTATGGAATAATTGTAACAAGGATCTGAAAACATGTACACCATTAAATAAGTTCAAACAAATGTTCAAAGACAACATACTGAATGGATACTGGAATAGATTGTATAGGTTATTTTATGCAATCAGAATGTCTGATTTCACAAGAATGATTATAAAGTGAAAAAATTAAACATAGATTAAAAAAAAAAAAAAAAGCGTGGGACTCGATAATTTCACACTTCCTTCCTGCTCCGTTTCAGGCATATAATGTTTGTTTGCTTTTCTCTGGTGGGATTTAATGACTTGCTGTATGCCTGATGTTTCAAAGCTTGTTTTCTTTTGTACTGTTAGTATTGTTATTTAAACGTATTTCATTATCTGGTGTTATTTTTTAACATGTCTGAATAAATAAATAAATACATAATTAAAAAGTTACATACCGCCCATCTTCGGGCAAGCAGGAGAACGTTGAGTGAGTTTTAATGTCGGCCACTGTTGTGTGTGAAAGATGGAGACACCAAGACCTGCCTTACATTGCTTTTGATTGGCTTATATTGCATGGTGCCTTCTGTGGTTGGTTAGATTTAGGCAGAAAGGACTGGTGGATTGGTCTGGGATTGGTTACTTTCGTCAGTCAATCAGAGTTATCAAACTATGGCAAGCCACGAGGACCAAAGTTTGTGATGACACCCTGGAGAATATCTCGACAACCCATTGGTCATTTTAAATTATTAACTGGCTGTGTGCCTTGTGGGTGAGGGGAGGAGGAGTAGGGTGTGCCTGTGTGTGTGTGTGTGTGTGTGTGTGTGTGTGTGTGTGTGTGTGTGCGCATGTGTTGTTATATCATTTTATGGAAGTGCTTTTGGGTACTTTAGGTTCCATTTCCAAAGGAACAATTTTCACAATTATACCATCTAAATCTCTTCTCCATCCTCTCCAGGCTCTCCAAATGCACCGATCCACACATCCCCTGGGACAATCCTCGCTATGTCCTTGTCATCAAGTATTTCTACGGAGCCATCTGTCAAAGCTCTGACCCCCTGCACTCCAATCTCAATTTCTTCTGACATCAGCTAGAGAAATTATAAGACAGATATGCATTAATGAGTCAATAGCCCATGCTGTGTGATATCCAGTCTAATGCTCAAGGGTACATATGATATCTACATTAATTCACCTACCTCAATCTCAGTGGAGGTGACTGCAGCGTAACCCACATGAGCGGAAATATTTTCCCCTCATGAGGGTTACCCTAATGAACATTCCATGTTGTAAGGGCACCAAATTGGCCTCCCTCCACGAGATTATTTTTAGGTCTGAGCCATCCTACAACAAGAGAACATATTTCATGAGCAGTACTTACTTTATCCTAAAATGTGATTGAGGCACACACTGACAGAGAGAGATTTTGATTTTGATTTTGAAAACAACTTTATTGTCAGATCTGCCTGAAGGACCCCAGGTCCCCTGAGGTCTGGTAGAACCTGTGGTCCACAAGCAGTCTGGAATGGATCAGGTTCTTTAACACAGCGACCACATCAAGCTCTCCACCCTCCTCCTCCTTCCTCCTGCGGCTCAAGTACACCGCCATCTTGGCCTGCCCTAAAACAAAGTTTAAAAGCTGGCTCTTGTGTTTGTGCTGGCAAGTTTATTTAAAACCACAGATAAAAAGCTGCCTGTTAAAAACCTCTTTAAAACTGGTAAAAACACTTGTTAAAAACAGAAACAGCGCAGATAAACGAGGACATTCATAAAAACAGTGAAAGATCGTCTCTCTTATCTTATCGTCCACAGAAAGGACACTTGTCCTCCACAGCAGCATTGATCACTGAGATAAAAGAATTCACAGCTACAATGCCGTGGAGGATCCTCCACTGTAGGTCCGCATGTCTCTTTGAGAGTGGAGGTTTGTATGGACCTCCAAGCTGGTCTGGAACCAAGGTCCAGACCCAGGTGGTTCCTCCACACAGTGTCCTGTCTCTTATCCAGTTTTTTCCTGTTCAGAGTTTTTACCAAGAGTTTATACAGTGTTTTCCCAGATCCCCCCTCTAGGGAGACCAGGGGGACCGGCTCAAGCCAGGGACCACTGCAGTCCTGGTAGTCCGGTGCCCGGTAGATCATGGGGTCCTCTGGATCAGGAACTATTGTTCCATTGGTGAAACGTTTTAAAAACAGAGTCTTATGTTCTGTGAGTCTATGCCTCCAGTAGACCAACAGTTTTTGAGTGACTCTGTTGGACCTGATTCCAAGTCGAGTTGCCAGGCCAGCAGGCTCATCCAGGTTGGGTCCTGCCAGCTCCAGGACCGGGCCCAGTCTGAAGACCCGTTCTCTTTCTGGAGTAGCCTGGACAGACTGGCCCCTGCCCAGCTGGGAGAGTCCAGGATGGTCCCCCACAGGACCGGTTTGTGCAGGAGTGCAGGGAGTCCACCTGCTCGGGTCTTTGTTTTTTGAGCAGGTTCCACATTGTAAAAACACTCTTATAAAAACCAGGCAGTAGAGATGTGCTCATGTTTTTGGTGTCCATTAAAAACAGGTTAAAATCCAGGCCCAGGTTGTTAAAACGCTGCAGGATGCACTGAGCCAAAGGTCTCCACAGAGTGTCCTTTGGTCCAGTCAGGAGTCTCTGGAGGAACTGGAGGAAGAATGCAGCGCCTCTACTGGCCAAGTGGACCAGGCCCTGCCCCCCCTCCTCTTTAGGCAGGAACAGGACACTCTGTGGGACCCAGTGCATCCTGCCCCAAAAGAAATCTACCAAAACTCTCTGGACCTGAGTGAGGAGAGAAGCTGGAGGATCAACACAGGCCAGCCGGTGCCACAGGGACAATGAGACCAGGTTGTTTAGGATCAGGGTGCGACCTCGGTAGGACATCTTAGGAAGAAGCCACTTCCACCTACCGAGGTGCCCTTCACCTTTTCCACAACGTTCTCCCAGTTTTTGTTCATGTGGGTCTCATCGCCCCAAAACAACCCCAGATATTTCAATCCACCTGTTTTCCAGGTGAGGCCACCAGGCAAACTGAGCCAATCCCCAGCCTCTCTCCCAGCCTCGCTCTTCCCCAGTTCACTTTCGCTGATGAGATAAAACCAAACTCTTTCACAGTATCAATTAAAACGTCAATGTCCTTTTGGTTGTTGACCAACACGATAAGGTCATCTGCATATACAGACAGTTTAAAAGACACACTACACTGGGGGAAGCTCACATCATTCAGATGGTTTCTCAGTTTATGTAGCAGAGGCTCGATGGCCAGAGAGTAGAGCATCCCAGAGAGAGAGCAGCCCTGCCTCACCCCCCTCTGGACTCCAAATGGAGCACTCAGCCCCCCATTAATCTTCAGACACTCGCAATGTCACTATAGAGGACCCGGATCATGGCTATAAAGCCCGAAGTTGAAGCCAAAGGCAGACAAAGTCTGCCATAAGTACTGGTGTTCAACCCGGTCAAAGCCTTTTCCTGGTCTATGGAAATAAGACCAGTCTCTACAGCCAATGAACTGGAGAGGTCCAAAACATCCCGAATTAAAGTGACATTGTCACTGATGAGTCTGCCGGCACACAGTAAGTCTGGTCCAGGTGGATGATGGACGCCATCACCTCCCTCAGGGCCAGAGCTTTGGACAGGATCTTATAATCCGTGCACAGCAGAGAGACCGGTCTCCAGTTCTTCAGGTCCTGCAGATCTCCCTTCTTTGGCAGCAGAGTGATGACTGCCCTCCTGCAGCTCTGAGGCAGTCTTCCATTTTGGAGACTGTCCTCCAGAACCTCCAGCAGGTCTGGTCCCAGCTCGGACCAGAAGGACTTATAAAAGTCCACAGGAAGGCCGTCCAGCCCTGGAGCTCTGCCACTCTGCAGGCTTAACAGGGCGGTGTGCAGTTCCTGCAGCGTTAGCGCTGCTGCTAACTCACTATTAGCTTCTGCTGTGACCTGAGGAAGCCCGCTGAGGAAGCTGCTGTGCACATCTGGATTATGTGACCACTCACTCTTAAAGAGGTCTCTCTAGAAACTGGCAGCAAACCTCCTGATCTCAGATGGGTCTGAGATCTCAGAGCTGCTACTGGTACGTAAAGAATGAATGATCTTCCTTTGTCCGTTTTTCTGCTCCAGCCCAAAGAAGAACTGAGATGGGGCGTCCATCTGCGAGATGTTCATGAAACGCAACCGGACCAGAGCTCTCTGTGCTGAGACGCCCAGCAGGTCGGCCATGGCCGACTGTTTGGACTGAAGAGAGTCTAATAACCCTCGATCTCCTGTAGAAGATGCTGCAATCTGCAGCTCGACTACCTCACTCTCCAGATCCTTCACAGACCGGGTCAGATCTCTAGTGACATTACGAGTGAACTGCTGGCAAAGCTGTTTAATTTGAGCTTTACCAAAGTCACACCACCGCTGAATGCTGGGGAAGGCAGGCCTGCTCTCTCTGTGGGAGCGCCAAAAATATTTAAAAGCAGTTTTAAAAACCTGGTCATTTAAAATGGATGTATTAAAATGCCAATAGACGCTCCTTAAATGAATATTTTTAATAAAAACAGAACAGGAGACGAGACAATGGTCAGAGAAACCCACAGGCTGGATGAAACACCTCTTAAAAATATTTAAATGGTGCTTAAAACAGTAAAAACGGTCCAGTCTGGCCAGAGATGAAAGGTTTCCCCTGCTGTGGCTCCAGGTGTACTGTCTGTGATCCCTGTTAAAAACCCTCCACAGGTCAGACAGCTCATGAGTCTCAGTGAACTGTCTGATCCTGTGGGATGAGGCCGGATGTGGTTCAGGAGGATTCCTGTCCAGGTTCGGATCAACCGTGCAGTTAAAATCATCCCCTAAAAACATAAAATCATCTGAACCACAGTCTTGAACAGCATCACTTAAAATGTTTAAAAATCCTGTGGGAGCATAAACATTTAAAAACACCAGCTTCACCTTCTCAAATTCAGCTGTGACCTTCAAGTTAAACACCAGTAATTATTTCCTCAGTCATATAAGAAACAGGTAAAAACCCTCTGGAGAATAAAACACCCACCCCCACTCAGACTGGACTTGTGGCTTAAAATGACCTCCCCATTCAAAGCCCTCCTCCAGTCACTCTCATTATCTCCAATGCTGTGGGTTTCCTGAACAAACATCATCATCTATCTTTTTAAAATCCATCAATTTAAAAACAGCGGCACTTTTAAAATCAGACCTGGACCCGTTCAGGTTTAAAGAGCTGATGTTAAAATCACACATGGATAAAAAAGAGACAACAATAAGACCAGTCAGTAAGAAATAAAAGCATAAATTAACAGTCATTCTCATCTAAAACTTGTGCTTTTACTCTCACTAACATTTTCTTCAGTCTGTATATTTCCTGGTCTGATAAAACATTGTCACATGACCTCACAGACTTCCTGGTCAGGGGTCTGGCTGACCGGATAAAATGTTTGAGGTCAGAGAAGTGATCTCCGACCACCGGCAGCCTGGCCCCTTTGGTTCTTTCTAAGAAACTTTTTATTTTAGCAGGGGGGTAAAGATCCTCATCCTGAGTCAGACAGAAGTCACTGTCCAGATCAGACACTCTGGACTCCTTAGTCTTCCTCTGGCTCTTTCCCCTGTCCTGCAGACCATCTGTATTTTTTCTTTTCTGAGACACTTTCAACAACTCATCATCAGACATGTCCTCATAATTGATAAGATCATTGTCAGTGCTCTCAGGTTCTTTAAACAGATCATTCGTCTCTTTCTGCTCCACATTTTGGACCTCTGTGTCCTGACCCTCACCACCAAAGCTTGGGGGTGGGGCACTGTTAGGGGGAACGGCAGCCGAGATGGAAGCATCTGGCGCCGTGGGGGAAGGCGGAGCCTCCTGAGACACCAGCACCACGGGGGGAACCGGAGCCTCCAGAGCCTCCGGTACCAGGGCCGGCACCGGCACATCGACTTCCGGATCTGGAGGAGCAGGAGCTGCGGCAGCAGCCGCTGCACACTGCGCTCCTGCTTTCTCCGGGCAAGACCGGATCAGGTGACCCTCTGCTCCACAACCAAAACACTTCATTGTTTCTGATGATGCAAACACCATGTAATTAAAACCATCAACTTTGAAATTAAAAGACAGGTTGAGCTCATTAGCTGTATCTTTTAGGATCATGAACACCTGTCTTCTGTGGTAAACGACATGCTTCAGTTTAGGCGATGTGCAGCCCAGAGACACCATCTTTATCGGTGAAACGAGCTGCCCATACCGGGACAGCTCTTGGGACAGCTCTTTAGCCAACACTTTGTTTTTAATGAACGGAGGGGCATTAGAAATTATCACCTCAGTGGCTGGGCTGACGAGGGGGAGAACAGGAGTGAAAGTTTCTTGTATCACCACTCCTTTCTCCACCACCTCGCCAACCTTCGCCGTGCTGTCTAAAAACATTACGATCGCCCCGTTCATACGGGAGGCACACTTAATGCTGCCGTACCCGACCACCTCTCCCACCGCCAAACCAGCCTCCTCCACGGAGCACCGAACCGCCGGCACTAGTTTGATGGCATGACGCCTGGTCAGCTTCTCAAACTCGGCCGGGGCCGCCTCCACCACCGGCATTGTGCTGCTGTGAGCATGCCACCAACAAACAAATTAACAAACAAACAAAGCAACAAACAAAACGAACAACACTAAACTAAGACAACTCTAACTAAAGCAAGCAATCACTAACACATAAACACAAAGAGAAAGATAGAAAAGACAGAAAAACTCACAAACTGCAACTAAACAAACCGCTCTCAGCTCCACACGCTCAGACCATCCACTCAGAGAGAGAGAGAGATCACTGTTATTTTAAATAGCATATTTTATACTTAGCGGTTAACCGGTTTTAACCGGCTAATAATACTGTTTTTTTTTTTTAGTTTTTGCCATCCCTATTCAGGACATTTTTAGTATTTCAAGTACATAAAGTGTCACCAGTAGCCTCAAATGAGTTTTCAGTTTAGCAATGACATGCTACCTATAGTATCTCCTAACAGCTAATATTCACATGGTTGTACAGTTTCCACAGGAGCACCTATCCAGTTGTAGCGTTAGCCACAAGCTAGTCACTCTAACAACACATAGAAACCATGTCAGTAACATTCAGACACACAGTATTTTTAACTCACCGTTCAGAAACGTCCTGCTGCAGCTACAGAGTGTGAACCTGTTCAGGAAGCTCTCCTTCTGGGTCACACTCTGGTTCAAACTGCTAACATTGAACTACAGCGTCGTAAACATAATCTCCCAGTAATGCCAGCAAGAGCCACTTCCTGTCTACAGAGAGGGGGCGTGGTCAGACACGGCTCAGGGTTATTTAAAGGTACAGACACAGAAACAGTCTGTTCTCAGCAGAGCTCAATACAGTGATTTTTAACTGGCTGCAGTTCAGGACCAGGGCTGAGTTTGGGGTGATACACGATACACTGAATACAATATTGATGGAAGTCTGAGACCTCTATAAAATTGCCAAAAAACTGAATAATATGGGACCTTTAATCACAATGAACCCATCAGTGGTGACATCACAAAAATATACTGCATATAAACACAAACATGTAGACATAACATAAAGACACATAGATCATCTTCCTAGCTGCTCTTTAAACAGACAGTAAAGTTTTGATCAGAATACTTTTATTTTTCAACAACATTTTTCATGCCTTAAATACTGTCAAGTATTTTTTTTTTTAAATATTTAATAGATATTATCAATTGAATGTGTAAATGTTGGATGGATACCAGTGTCATAGTTTTCATTGTTTGCAGTTAGACTGAGACTAAAAAGATGATCAACAGTGAGTTGAACAAGTTCAAAGTTTTCATGTCCTTTGATTTGTTGGAGCAGTACTACATGTTCCTCATTTTCTAGGAAGGGCACATTTCAGTCCTTTTGTTTGAATGTCTTTGCTCTATTGTCACTCAAACAACACATACAGCAACAGAATCACCCTACAGTAGTGAAGCTTCATGAAGCACTTGTGATAATTTTGGACTTTTGAGATGTAATAGAAATGTTGTAATTTTCCATGACAATACATGGAAAATAGCCTCTTTCTTTAAGCCAAGATCACCATCAAGAGGAGTAAAAGAGCATCACAGTTGTTTTATTTGTCCATCACTCCTGCAGAGCAAGGATATAGACAAGTAGCACTTTCTGAAAGATGTGCTTTGAACATGGCGCTGTGAGCAGGCTTCGAACCTACGCAGGGAAACCCTATTGGATTTCGAGTCCAACTCCTTAACCTCTCAGCCATCACAGCTCCTCAAGCTTGTTTTCATACTCACATGCTGCTAGCTGGTTCAGTATACTGAAAAAAAAATGGCAACATGAATTAAAACAGCATGTATCACACCGCACAATGTCAACCTGGGAGTCTCACTGTTCACCTTACCTGACACTTTTCTCCATCTTTGCCACAGGTGGGGATTGAACATGTGACCTTGAGCTCACAGCAGAAGTAGAACACTCCTTCTTTCTCTCTCATCACAGAGAGGAATGAAATCACCTGATGTATCTATGGTAAGAATGGTATATTTCTGGACTCTGGACTCTGCTCAGGACCTTTTATGACACTGCAGAAGCGTCTGCAGTCTTTTATGCAGTGGTCTGCTGGGGAGCAGGGAGCACAGAGAGAAACAGGAAGAGACTGAACAGGCTGGTCAGGAGGGCCAGCTCTGTCCTGGACTGCTCCCTGGACTCCATAGAGGAGGTGGGTGAGAGGAGGATGTTAGCTAAGCTCACCTCCATCATGGACAACCCCTCTCACCCTCTACATGGGACTGTGGAGGCTTTAAGCAGCTCCTTCAGCTGCAGACTGAGACTTCCACCCTGCAAGAAGGAGCGCTACCGCAGGTCATTCATACCATCAGCAATAAAACTTTACAACATCAGCATCACTGGCTGATGTAAACACAATCTGGACTCATCTCCATCTCCATCACTGTCATTGTTATTGTCATTGTCATCACACTACCACTTTGCACAAAAAAATTGAAAATTGCACTGCCACAATAATAATTGTGTTTTAAACAGTTTCATCTGTACAAGTATATATATCTATATATTTTTACATTGTATTTTAGTTCATTGTAAATATGTAAATATTTTTATTCTATTCTATTCTATTTTATTATTATTACTATTGTGTCTGTGTTTTTGTCTTTGTTGCTGTGGCAGGTAAATTTCCCCCCAAGGGGGATGAATAAAAAAACTATTCTATTCTATTCAAACTGCCCCAAACGCCTTTTCTCGCCTTGAAAAGCCCAAAAAGACACAGAAAACAGATACATTGTGAATCTACAGAACATAACCAAAACTCATTATATCGTGTTTAAACATCATGTTCCGACTCAATTTTAACAAGAATAAGCAATATTTTGAAGAAAAAATGCTTCTGAATGATCAAGAGAGGTAAATCAGCTTTCCCATGCGTAAATCATGCTGAAAATGCCCCAAACGCCTTTTCTCGCCTTGAAAAGCCCAAAAAGACACAGAAAACAGATCCATTGTGAATCTACAGAACATAACCAAAACTCATTATATCGTGTTGAAACATCATGTTTCCACTCAATTCTAACAAGAATAAGCAATATTTTGTGGAAAAATTGCTTCAAATTGAAGAAAACAGGTAAATCAGCTTTCCCATGCGTAAATCATGCTGAAACTGCCCCAAACGCCTTTTCTGGCCTTGAAAAGCCCAAAAAGACACAGAAAACAGATACATTGTGAATCTACAGAACATAACCAAAACTCATTATATCGTGTTGAAACATCATGTTCCGACTCAATTCTAACAAGAATAAGCAATATTTTGAAGAAAAAATGCTTCTGAATGGACAAGAGAGGTAAATTAGCTTTCCCATGCGTAAATCATGCTGAAACTGCCCCAAACGCCTTTTCTCGCCTTGGAAAGCCCAAAAAGACACATAATACAGATACATTGTGAATCTACAGAACATAACCAAAACTCAATATATCGTGTTGAAACATCATGTTCCGACTCAATTTTAACAAGAATAAGCAATATTTTGTGGAAAAATTGCTTCAAATTGAAGAAAACAGGTAAATCAGCTTTCCCATGCGTAAATCATGCTGAAACTGCCCCAAACGCCTTTTCTCGCCTTGAAAAGCCCAAACAGACACAGAAAACAGATACATTGTGAATCTACAGAACATAACAAAACTCATTATATCGTGTTGAAACATCATGTTCCGACTCAATTCTAACAAGAATAAGCAATATTTTGTGGAAAAATTACTTCAAATTGAAGAAAACAGGTAAATCAGCTTTCCCATGCGTAAATCATGCTGAAACTGCCCCAAACGCCTTTTTTTCGCCTTGAAAAGCCCAAACAGACACAGAAAACAGATACATTGTGAATCTACAGAACATAACCAAAACTCATTATATCGTGTTGAAACATCATGTTCCGACTCAATTCTAACAAGAATAAGCAATATTTTGTGGAAAAAATGCTCCTGAATGGACAAGAGAGGTAAATCAGCTTTCCCATGCGTAAATCATGCTGAAACTGCCCCAAACGCCTTTTCTCGCCTTGAAAAGACCAAACAGACACAGAAAACAGATACATTGTGAATCTACAGAACATAACAAAACTCATTATATCGTGTTGAAACATCATGTTCCGACTCAATTCTAACAAGAATAAGCAATATTTTGTGGAAAAATTGCTTCGAATTGAAGAAATCAGGTAAATCAGCTTTCCCATGCGTAAATCATGCTGAAACTGCCCCAAACGCCTTTTCTCGCCTTGAAAAGCCCAAACAGACACAGAAAACAGATACATTGTGAATCTACAGAACATAACAAAACTCATTATATCGTGTTGAAACATCATGTTCCGACTCAATTCTAATAAGAATAAGCAATATTTTGTGGAAAAATTGCTTCAAATTGAAGAAATCAGGTAAATCAGCTTTCCCATGCGTAAATCATGCTGAAACTGCCCCAAACGCCTTTTCTCGCCTTGAAAAACCCAAAAAGACACAGAAAACAGATACATTGTGAATCTACAGAACATAACAAAACTCATTATATCGTGTTGAAACATCATGTTCCGACTCAATTCTAACAAAAATAAGCAATATTTTGAAGAAAAAATGCTTCTGAATGGACAAGAGAGGTAAATCAGCCTTCCCATGCGTAAATCATGCTGAAACTGCCCCAAACGCCTTTTCTCGCCTTGAAAAGCCCAAAAAGACACAGAAAACAGATACATTGTGAATCTACAGAACATAACCAAAACTCATTATATCGTGTTGAAACATCATGTTTCCACTCAATTCTAACAAGAATAAGCAATATTTTGTGGAAAAATTGCTTCAAATTGAAGAAAACAGGTAAATCAGCTTTCCCATGCGTAAATCATGCTGAAACTGCCCCAAACGCCTTTTCTCGCCTTGAAAAGCCCAAAAAGACACAGAAAACAGATACATTGTGAATCTACAGAACATAACCAAAACTCATTATATCGTGTTGAAACATCATGTTCCGACTCAATTCTAACAAGAATAAGCAATATTTTGAAGAAAAAATGCTAATGAATGGACAAGAGAGGTAAATCAGCTTTCCCATGCGTAAATCATGCTGAAACTGCCCCAAACGCCTTTTCTCGCCTTGAAAAGCCCAAAAAGACACAGAAAACAGATACATTGTGAATCTACAGAACATAACCAAAACTCATTATATCGTGTTGAAACATCATGTTCCGACTCAATTCTAACAAGAATAAGCAATATTTTGTGGAAAAATTGCTTCAAATTGAAGAAAACAGGTAAATCAGCTTTCCCATGCGTAAATCATGCTGAAACTGCCCCAAACGCCTTTTCTCGCCTTGAAAAACCCAAAAAGACACAGAAAACAGATACATTGTGAATCTACAGAACATAACAAAACTCATTATATCGTGTTGAAACATCATGTTCCGACTCAATTCTAACAAAAATAAGCAATATTTTGAAGAAAAAATGCTTCTGAATGGACAAGAGAGGTAAATCAGCTTTCCCATGCGTAAATCATGCTGAAACTGCCCCAAACGCCTTTTCTCGCCTTGAAAAGCCCAAAAAGACACAGAAAACAGATACATTGTGAATCTACAGAACATAACCAAAACTCATTATATCGTGTTGAAACATCATGTTCCGACTCAATTCTAACAAGAATAAGCAATATTTTGAAGAAAAAATGCTTCTGAATGGACAAGAGAGGTAAATCAGCTTTCCCATGCGTAAATCATGCTGAAACTGCCCCAAACGCCTTTTCTCGCCTTGAAAAGCCCAAAAAGACACAGAAAACAGATACATTGTGAATCTACAGAACATAACAAAACTCATTATATCGTGTTGAAACATCATGTTCCGACTCAATTCTAACAAAAATAAGCAATATTTTGAAGAAAAAATGCTTCTGAATGGACAAGAGAGGTAAATCAGCCTTCCCATGCGTAAATCATGCTGAAACTGCCCCAAACGCCTTTTCTCGCCTTGAAAAGCCCAAAAAGACACAGAAAACAGATACATTGTGAATCTACAGAACATAACCAAAACTCATTATATCGTGTTGAAACATCATGTTCCGACTCAATTCTAACAAGAATAAGCAATATTTTGTGGAAAAATTGCTTCAAATTGAAGAAATCAGGTAAATCAGCTTTCCCATGCGTAAATCATGCTGAAACTGCCCCAAACGCCTTTTCTCGCCTTGAAAAGCCCAAACAGACACAGAAAACAGATACATTGTGAATCTACAGAACATAACAAAACTCATTATATCGTGTTGAAACATCATGTTCCGACTCAATTCTAACAAGAATAAGCAATATTTTGAAGAAAAAATGCTTCTGAATGGACAAGAGAGGTAAATCAGCTTTCCCATGCGTAAATCATGCTGAAACTGCCCCAAACGCCTTTTCTCGCCTTGAAAAGCCCAACAAGACACAGAAAACAGATACATTGTGAATCTACAGAACATAACAAAACTCATTATATCGTGTTGAAACATCATGTTCCGACTCAATTCTAACAATAATAAGCAATATTTTGAAGAAAAAATGCTTCTGAATGGACAAGAGAGGTAAATCAGCCTTCCCATGCGTAAATCATGCTGAAACTGCCCCAAACGCCTTTTCTCGCCTTGAAAAGCCCAAATAGACACAGAAAACAGATACATTGTGAATCTACAGAACATAACCAAAACTCATTATATCGTGTTGAAACATCATGTTCCGACTCAATTCTAACAAGAATAAGCAATATTTTGTGGAAAAATTGCTTCAAATTGAAGAAATCAGGTAAATCAGCTTTCCCATGCGTAAATCATGCTGAAACTGCCCCAAACGCCTTTTCTCGCCTTGAAAAGCCCAAAAAGACACAGAAAACAGATACATTGTGAATCTACAGAACATAACAAAACTCATTATATCGTGTTGAAACATCATGTTCCGACTCAATTCTAACAAGAATAAGCAATATTTTGTGGAAAAATTGCTTCAAATTGAAGAAAACAGGTAAATCAGCTTTCCCATGCGTAAATCATGCTGAAACTGCCCCAAACGCCTTTTCTCGCCTTGAAAAGCCCAAAAAGACACAGAAAACAGATACATTGTGAATCTACAGAACATAACCAAAACTCATTATATCGTGTTGAAACATCATGTTCCGACTCAATTCTAACAAGAATAAGCAATATTTTGAAGAAAAAATGCTTCTGAATGGACAAGAGAGGTAAATCAGCCTTCCCATGCGTAAATCATGCTGAAACTGCCCCAAACGCCTTTTCTCGCCTTGAAAAGCCCAAAAAGACACAGAAAACAGATACATTGTGAATCTACAGAACATAACCAAAACTCATTATATCGTGTTGAAACATCATGTTCCGACTCAATTCTAACAAGAATAAGCAATATTTTGTGGAAAAATTGCTTCAAATTGAAGAAATCAGGTAAATCAGCTTTCCCATGCGTAAATCATGCTGAAACTGCCCCAAACGCCCTTTCTCGCCTTGAAAAGCCCAAAAGACACAGAAAACAGATACATTGTGAATCTACAGAACATAACCAAAACTCATTATATCGTGTTGAAACATCATGTTCCGACTCAATTCTAACAAGAATAAGCAATATTTTGTGGAAAAATTGCTTCAAATTGAAGAAAACAGGTAAATCAGCTTTCCCATGCGTAAATCATGCTGAAACTGCCCCAAACGCCTTTTCTCGCCTTGAAAAGCCCAAAAAGACACAGAAAACAGATACATTGTGAATCTACAGAACATAACCAAAACTCATTATATCGTGTTGAAACATCATGTTCCGACTCAATTCTAACAAGAATAAGCAATATTTTGAAGAAAAAATGCTTCTGAATGGACAAGAGAGGTAAATCAGCTTTCCCATGCGTAAATCATGCTGAAACTGCCCCAAACGCCTTTTCTCGCCTTGAAAAGCCCAAAAAGACACAGAAAACAGATACATTGTGAATCTACAGAACATAACCAAAACTCATTATATCGTGTTGAAACATCATGTTCCGACTCAATTCTAACAAGAATAAGCAATATTTTGTGGAAAAATTGCTTCAAATTGAAGAAAACAGGTAAATCAGCTTTCCCATGCGTAAATCATGCTGAAACTGCCCCAAACGCCTTTTCTCGCCTTGAAAAGCCCAAACAGACACAGAAAACAGATACATTGTGAATCTACAGAACATAACAAAACTCATTATATCGTGTTGAAACATCATGTTCCGACTCAATTCTAACAAGAATAAGCAATATTTTGAAGAAAAAATGCTTCTGAATGGACAAGAGAGGTAAATCAGCTTTCCCATGCGTAAATCATGCTGAAACTGCCCCAAACGCCTTTTCTCGCCTTGAAAAGCCCAAAAAGACACAGAAAACAGATACATTGTGAATCTACAGAACATAACCAAAACTCATTATATCGTGTTGAAACATCATGTTCCGACTCAATTCTAACAAGAATAAGCAATATTTTGTGGAAAAATTGCTTCAAATTGAAGAAATCAGGTAAATCAGCTTTCCCATGCGTAAATCATGCTGAAACTGCCCCAAACGCCTTTTCTCGCCTTGAAAAGCCCAAACAGACACAGAAAACAGATACATTGTGAATCTACAGAACATAACCAAAACTCATTATATCGTGTTGAAACATCATGTTCCGACTCAATTCTAACAAGAATAAGCAATATTTTGTGGAAAAATTGCTTCAAATTGAAGAAAACAGGTAAATCAGCTTTCCCATGCGTAAATCATGCTGAAACTGCCCCAAACGCCTTTTCTCGCCTTGAAAAGCCCAAAAGACACAGAAAACAGATACATTGTGAATCTACAGAACATAACCAAAACTCATTATATCGTGTTGAAACATCATGTTCCGACTCAATTCTAACAAGAATAAGCAATATTTTGTGGAAAAATTGCTTCAAATTGAAGAAAACAGGTAAATCAGCTTTCCCATGCGTAAATCATGCTGAAACTGCCCCAAACGCCTTTTCTCGCCTTGAAAAGCCCAAAAAGACACAGAAAACAGATACATTGTGAATCTACAGAACATAACCAAAACTCATTATATCGTGTTGAAACATCATGTTCCGACTCAATTCTAACAAGAATAAGCAATATTTTGAAGAAAAAATGCTTCTGAATGGACAAGAGAGGTAAATCAGCTTTCCCATGCGTAAATCATGCTGAAACTGCCCCAAACGCCTTTTCTCGCCTTGAAAAGCCCAAAAAGACACAGAAAACAGATACATTGTGAATCTACAGAACATAACCAAAACTCATTATATCGTGTTGAAACATCATGTTCCGACTCAATTCTAACAAGAATAAGCAATATTTTGTGGAAAAATTGCTTCAAATTGAAGAAATCAGGTAAATCAGCTTTCCCATGCGTAAATCATGCTGAAACTGCCCCAAACGCCTTTTCTCGCCTTGAAAAGCCCAAAAAGACACAGAAAACAGATACATTGTGAATCTACAGAACATAACAAAACTCATTATATCGTGTTGAAACATCATGTTCCGACTCAATTCTAACAAGAATAAGCAATATTTTGAAGGAAAAATGCTTCTGAATGGACAAGAGAGGTAAATCAGCTTTCCCATGCGTAAATCATGCTGAAACTGCCCCAAACGCCTTTTCTCGCCTTGAAAAGCCCAAACAGACACAGAAAACAGATACATTGTGAATCTACAGAACATAACCAAAACTCATTATATCGTGTTGAAACATCATGTTCCGACTCAATTCTAACAAGAATAAGCAATATTTTGTGGAAAAATTGCTTCAAATTGAAGAAAACAGGTAAATCAGCTTTCCCATGCGTAAATCATGCTGAAACTGCCCCAAACGCCTTTTCTCGCCTTGAAAAGCCCAAAAAGACACAGAAAACAGATACATTGTGAATCTACAGAACATAACCAAAACTCATTATATCGTGTTGAAACATCATGTTCCGACTCAATTCTAACAAGAATAAGCAATATTTTGAAGAAAAAAATGCTTCTGAATGGACAAGAGAGGTAAATCAGCTTTCCCATGCGTAAATCATGCTGAAACTGCCCCAAACGCCTTTTCTCGCCTTGAAAAGCCCAAAAAAGACACAGAAAACAGATACATTGTGAATCTACAGAACATAACCAAAACTCATTATATCGTGTTGAAACATCATGTTCCGACTCAATTCTAACAAGAATAAGCAATATTTTGAAGAAAAAATGCTTCATATTGTACAATAGAGGTAAATCAGCTTTCCCATGCGTAAATCATGCTGAAACTGCCCCAAACGCCTTTTCTCGCCTTGAAAAGCCCAAAAAGACACAGAAAACAGATACATTGTGAATCTACAGAACATAACCAAAACTCATTATATCGTGTTGAAACATCATGTTCCGACTCAATTCTAACAAGAATAAGCAAAATTTTGTGGAAAAAGTGCTTCAAATTGAAGAAAACAGGTAAATCAGCTTTCCCAAGCGTTAATAATGCTGAAACTGCCCCAAACGCCTTTTCTCGCCTTGAAAAGCCCAAAAGACACAGAAAACAGATACATTGTGAATCTACAGAACATAACCAAAACTCATTATATCGTGTTGAAACATCATGTTCCGACTCAATTCTAACAAGAATAAGCAATATTTTGAAGAAAAAATGCTTCTGAATGGACAAAAGAGGTAAATCAGCTTTCCCATGCGTAAATCATGCTGAAACTGCCCCAAACGCCTTTTCTCGCCTTGAAAAGCCCAAAAAGACACAGAAAACAGATACATTGTGAATCTACAGAACATAACCAAAACTCATTATATCGTGTTGAAACATCATGTTCCGACTCAATTCTAACAAGAATAAGCAATATTTTGTGGAAAAATTGCTTCAAATTGAAGAAATCAGGTAAATCAGCTTTCCCATGCGTAAATCATGCTGAAACTGCCCCAAACGCCTTTTCTCGCCTTGAAAAGCCCAAAAAGACACAGAAAACAGATACATTGTGAATCTACAGAACATAACCAAAACTCATTATATCGTGTTGAAACATCATGTTCCGACTCAATTCTAACAAGAATAAGCAATATTTTGAAGAAAAAATGCTTCTGAATGGACAAGAGAGGTAAATCAGCTTTCCCATGCGTAAATCATGCTGAAACTGCCCCAAACGCCTTTTCTCGCCTTGAAAAGCCCAAACAGACACAGAAAACAGATACATTGTGAATCTACAGAACATAACCAAAACTCATTATATCGTGTTGAAACATCATGTTCCGACTCAATTCTAACAAGAATAAGCAATATTTTGTGGAAAAATTGCTTCAAATTGAAGAAAACAGGTAAATCAGCTTTCCCATGCGTAAATCATGCTGAAACTGCCCCAAACGCCTTTTTTCGCCTTGAAAAGCCGAGAAAGACACAGAAAACAGATACATTGTGAATCTACAGAACATAACCAAAACTCATTATATCGTGTTGAAACATCATGTTCCGACTCAATTCTAACAAGAATAAGCAATATTTTGAAGAAAAAATGCTTCTGAATGGACAAGAGAGGTAAATCAGCTTTCCCATGCGTAAATCATGCTGAAACTGCCCCAAACGCCTTTTCTCGCCTTGAAAAGCCCAAAAAGACACAGAAAACAGATACATTGTGAATCTACAGAACATAACCAAAACTCATTATATCGTGTTGAAACATCATGTTCCGACTCAATTCTAACAAGAATAAGCAATATTTTGTGGAAAAATTGCTTCAAATTGAAGAAAACAGGTAAATCAGCTTTCCCATGCGTAAATCATGCTGAAACTGCCCCAAACGGCTTTTTCTCGCCTTGAAAAGCCCAAAAAGACACAGAAAACAGATACATTGTGAATCTACAGAACATAACCAAAACTCATTATATCGTGTTGAAACATCATGTTCCGACTCAATTCTAACAAGAATAAGCAATATTTTGTGGAAAAATTGCTTCAAATTGAAGAAAACAGGTAAATCAGCTTTCCCATGCGTAAATCATGCTGAAACTGCCCCAAACGCCTTTTCTCGCCTTGAAAAGCCCAAAAAGACACAGAAAACAGATACATTGTGAATCTACAGAACATAACCAAAACTCATTATATCGTGTTGAAACATCATGTTTCGACTCAATTCTAACAAGAATAAGCAATATTTTGTGGAAAAAATGCTTCTGAACTGACAAGAGAGGTAAATCAGCTTTCCCATGCGTAAATCATGCTGAAACTGCCCCAAACGCCTTTTCTCGCCTTGAAAAGCCCAAAAAGACACAGAAAACAGATACATTGTGAATCTACAGAACATAACCAAAACTCATTATATCGTGTTGAAACATCATGTTCCGACTCAATTCTAACAAGAATAAGCAATATTTTGAAGAAAAAATGCTTCTGAATTGACAAGAGAGGTAAATCAGCTTTCCCATGCGTAAATCATGCTGAAACTGCCCCAAACGCCTTTTCTCGCCTTGAAAAGCCCAAACAGACACAGAAAACAGATACATTGTGAATCTACAGAACATAACAAAACTCATTATATCGTGTTGAAACATCATGTTCCGACTCAATTCTAACAAGAATAAGCAATATTTTGTGGAAAAATTGCTTCAAATTGAAGAAAACAGGTAAATCAGCTTTCCCATGCGTAAATCATGCTGAAACTGCCCCAAACGCCTTTTCTCGCCTTGAAAAGCCCAAAAAGACACAGAAAACAGATACATTGTGAATCTACAGAACATAACCAAAACTCATTATATCGTGTTGAAACATCATGTTCCGACTCAATTCTAACAAGAATAAGCAATATTTTGAAGAAAAAATGCTTCTGAATGGACAAGAGAGGTAAATCAGCTTTCCCATGCGTAAATCATGCTGAAACTGCCCCAAACGCCTTTTCTCGCCTTGAAAAGCCCAAAAGACACAGAAAACAGATACATTGTGAATCTACAGAACATAACCAAAACTCATTATATCGTGTTGAAACATCATGTTCCGACTCAATTCTAACAAGAATAAGCAATATTTTGTGGAAAAATTGCTTCAAATTGAAGAAAACAGGTAAATCAGCTTTCCCATGCGTAAATCATGCTGAAACTGCCCCAAACGCCTTTTCTCGCCTTGAAAAGCCCAAAAAGACACAGAAAACAGATACATTGTGAATCTACAGAACATAACCAAAACTCATTATATCGTGTTGAAACATCATGTTCCGACTCAATTCTAACAAGAATAAGCAATATTTTGTGGAAAAATTGCTTCAAATTGAAGAAAACAGGTAAATCAGCTTTCCCATGCGTAAATCATGCTGAAACTGCCCCAAACGCCTTTTTTCGCCTTGAAAAGCCCAAAAAGACACAGAAAACAGATACATTGTGAATCTACAGAACATAACCAAAACTCATTATATCGTGTTGAAACATCATGTTCCGACTCAATTCTAACAAGAATAAGCAATATTTTGTGGAAAAAATGCTTCTGAATGGACAAGAGAGGTAAATCAGCTTTCCCATGCGTAAATCATGCTGAAACTGCCCCAAACGCCTTTTCTCGCCTTGAAAAGCCCAAACAGACACAGAAAACAGATACATTGTGAATCTACAGAACATAACCAAAACTCATTATATCGTGTTGAAACATCATGTTCCGACTCAATTCTAACAAGAATAAGCAATATTTTGTGGAAAAATTGCTTCATATTGTAGAATAGAGGTAAATCAGCTTTCCCATGCGTAAATCATGCTGAAACTGCCCCAAACGCCTTTTCTCGCCTTGAAAAGCCCAAACAGACACAGAAAACAGATACATTGTGAATCTACAGAACATAACCAAAACTCATTATATCGTGTTGAAACATCATGTTCCGACTCAATTCTAACAAGAATAAGCAATATTTTGTGGAAAAATTGCTTCAAATTGAAGAAATCAGGTAAATCAGCTTTCCCATGCGTAAATCATGCTGAAACTGCCCCAAACGCCTTTTCTCGCCTTGAAAAGCCCAAAAGACACAGAAAACAGATACATTGTGAATCTACAGAACATAACCAAAACTCATTATATCGTGTTGAAACATCATGTTCCGACTCAATTCTAACAAGAATAAGCAATATTTTGAAGAAAAAATGCTTCTGAATGGACAAGAGAGGTAAATCAGCTTTCCCATGCGTAAATCATGCTGAAACTGCCCCAAACGCCTTTTCTCGCCTTGAAAAGCCCAAAAGACACAGAAAACAGATACATTGTGAATCTACAGAACATAACCAAAACTCATTATATCGTGTTGAAACATCATGTTCCGACTCAATTCTAACAAGAATAAGCAATATTTTGTGGAAAAATTGCTTCAAATTGAAGAAAACAGGTAAATCAGCTTTCCCATGCGTAAATCATGCTGAAACTGCCCCAAACGCCTTTTCTCGCCTTGAAAAGCCCAAAAAGACACAGAAAACAGATACATTGTGAATCTACAGAACATAACCAAAACTCATTATATCGTGTTGAAACATCATGTTCCGACTCAATTCTAACAAGAATAAGCAATATTTTGAAGAAAAAATGCTTCTGAATGGACAAGAGAGGTAAATCAGCTTTCCCATGCGTAAATCATGCTGAAACTGCCCCAAACGCCTTTTTTCGCCTTGAAAAGCCGAGAAAGACACAGAAAACAGATACATTGTGAATCTACAGAACATAACCAAAACTCATTATATCGTGTTGAAACATCATGTTCCGACTCAATTCTAACAAGAATAAGCAATATTTTGAAGAAAAATGCTTCTGAATGGACAAGAGAGGTAAATCAGCTTTCCCATGCGTAAATCATGCTGAAACTGCCCCAAACGCCTTTTCTCGCCTTGAAAAGCCCAAAAAGACACAGAAAACAGATACATTGTGAATCTACAGAACATAACCAAAACTCATTATATCGTGTTGAAACATCATGTTCCGACTCAATTCTAACAAGAATAAGCAATATTTTGTGGAAAAATTGCTTCAAATTGAAGAAAACAGGTAAATCAGCTTTCCCATGCGTAAATCATGCTGAAACTGCCCCAAACGCCTTTTCTCGCCTTGAAAAGCCCAAACAGACACAGAAAACAGATACATTGTGAATCTACAGAACATAACCAAAACTCATTATATCGTGTTGAAACATCATGTTCCGACTCAATTCTAACAAGAATAAGCAATATTTTGAAGAAAAAATGCTTCTGAATGGACAAGAGAGGTAAATCAGCTTTCCCATGCGTAAATCATGCTGAAACTGCCCCAAACGCCTTTTCTCGCCTTGAAAAGACAAAAAGACACAGAAAACAGATACATTGTGAATCTACAGAACATAACCAAAACTCATTATATCGTGTTGAAACATCATGTTCCGACTCAATTCTAACAAGAATAAGCAATATTTTGTGGAAAAATTGCTTCAAATTGAAGAAATCAGGTAAATCAGCTTTCCCATGCGTAAATCATGCTGAAACTGCCCCAAACGCCTTTTCTCGCCTTGAAAAGACAAAAAGACACAGAAAACAGATACATTGTGAATCTACAGAACATAACCAAAACTCATTATATCGTGTTGAAACATCATGTTCCGACTCAATTCTAACAAGAATAAGCAATATTTTGAAGAAAAAATGCTTCTGAATGGACAAGAGAGGTAAATCAGCTTTCCCATGCGTAAATCATGCTGAAACTGCCCCAAACGCCTTTTCTCGCCTTGAAAAGCCCAAAAAGACACAGAAAACAGATACATTGTGAATCTACAGAACATAACAAAACTCATTATATCGTGTTGAAACATCATGTTCCGACTCAATTCTAACAAGAATAAGCAATATTTTGTGGAAAAATTGCTTCAAATTGAAGAAAACAGGTAAATCAGCTTTCCCATGCGTAAATCATGCTGAAACTGCCCCAAACGCCTTTTCTCGCCTTGAAAAGCCCAAAAAGACACAGAAAACAGATACATTGTGAATCTACAGAACATAACCAAAACTCATTATATCGTGTTGAAACATCATGTTCCGACTCAATTCTAACAAGAATAAGCAATATTTTGAAGAAAAAATGCTTCTGAATGGACAAGAGAGGTAAATCAGCTTTCCCATGCGTAAATCATGCTGAAACTGCCCCAAACGCCTTTTCTCGCCTTGAAAAGCCCAAAACGACACAGAAAACAGATACATTGTGAATCTACAGAACATAACCAAAACTCATTATATCGTGTTGAAACATCATGTTCCGACTCAATTCTAACAAGAATAAGCAATATTTTGTGGAAAAATTGCTTCAAATTGAAGAAAACAGGTAAATCAGCTTTCCCATGCGTAAATCATGCTGAAACTGCCCCAAACGCCTTTTCTCGCCTTGAAAAGCCCAAACAGACACAGAAAACAGATACATTGTGAATCTACAGAACATAACCAAAACTCATTATATCGTGTTGAAACATCATGTTCCGACTCAATTCTAACAAGAATAAGCAATATTTTGTGGAAAAAATGCTTCTGAATGGACAAGAGAGGTAAATCAGCTTTCCCATGCGTAAATCATGCTGAAACTGCCCCAAACGCCTTTTCTCGCCTTGAAAAGCCCAAAAAGACACAGAAAACAGATACATTGTGAATCTACAGAACATAACAAAACTCATTATATCGTGTTGAAACATCATGTTCCGACTCAATTCTAACAAGAATAAGCAATATTTTGTGGAAAAAATGCTTCAAATTGAAGAAATCAGGTAAATCAGCTTTCCCATGCGTAAATCATGCTGAAACTGCCCCAAACGCCTTTTCTCGCCTTGAAAAGCCCAAAAAGACACAGAAAACAGATACATTGTGAATCTACAGAACATAACCAAAACTCATTATATCGTGTTGAAACATCATGTTCCGACTCAATTCTAACAAGAATAAGCAATATTTTGAAGAAAAAATGCTTCTGAATGGACAAGAGAGGTAAATCAGCTTTCCCATGCGTAAATCATGCTGAAACTGCCCCAAACGCCTTTTCTCGCCTTGAAAAGCCCAAAAAGACACAGAAAACAGATACATTGTGAATCTACAGAACATAACCAAAACTCATTATATCGTGTTGAAACATCATGTTCCGACTCAATTCTAACAAGAATAAGCAATATTTTGAAGAAAAATTGCTTCAAATTGAAGAAAACAGGTAAATCAGCTTTCCCATGCGTAAATCATGCTGAAACTGCCCCAAACGCCTTTTCTCGCCTTGAAAAGCCCAAAAAGACACAGAAAACAGATACATTGTGAATCTACAGAACATAACCAAAACTCATTATATCGTGTTGAAACATCATGTTCCGACTCAATTCTAACAAGAATAAGCAATATTTTGAAGAAAAAATGCTTCTGAATGGACAAGAGAGGTAAATCAGCTTTCCCATGCGTAAATCATGCTGAAACTGCCCCAAACGCCTTTTCTCGCCTTGAAAAGCCCAAAAGACACAGAAAACAGATACATTGTGAATCTACAGAACATAACCAAAACTCATTATATCGTGTTGAAACATCATGTTCCGACTCAATTCTAACAAGAATAAGCAATATTTTGTGGAAAAATTGCTTCAAATTGAAGAAAACAGGTAAATCAGCTTTCCCATGCGTAAATCATGCTGAAACTGCCCCAAACGCCTTTTCTCGCCTTGAAAAGCCCAAACAGACACAGAAAACAGATACATTGTGAATCTACAGAACATAACCAAAACTCATTATATCGTGTTGAAACATCATGTTCCGACTCAATTCTAACAAGAATAAGCAATATTTTGTGGAAAAATTGCTTCAAATTGAAGAAAACAGGTAAATCAGCTTTCCCATGCGTAAATCATGCTGAAACTGCCCCAAACGCCTTTTCTCGCCTTGAAAAGCCCAAAAAGACACAGAAAACAGATACATTGTGAATCTACAGAACATAACCAAAACTCATTATATCGTGTTGAAACATCATGTTCCGACTCAATTCTAACAAGAATAAGCAATATTTTGTGGAAAAAATGCTTCTGAATGGACAAGAGAGGTAAATCAGCTTTCCCATGCGTAAATCATGCTGAAACTGCCCCAAACGCCTTTTCTCGCCTTGAAAAGCCCAAAAAGACACAGAAAACAGATACATTGTGAATCTACAGAACATAACCAAAACTCATTATATCGTGTTGAAACATCATGTTCCGACTCAATTCTAACAAGAATAAGCAATATTTTGTGGAAAAATTGCTTCAAATTGAAGAAATCAGGTAAATCAGCTTTCCCATGCGTAAATCATGCTGAAACTGCCCCAAACGCCTTTTCTCGCCTTGAAAAGCCCAAAAAGACACAGAAAACAGATACATTGTGAATCTACAGAACATAACCAAAACTCATTATATCGTGTTGAAACATCATGTTCCGACTCAATTCTAACAAAAATAAGCAATATTTTGAAGAAAAATGCTTCTGAATGGACAAGAGAGGTAAATCAGCCTTCCCATGCGTAAATCATGCTGAAACTGCCCCAAACGCCTTTTCTCGCCTTGAAAAGCCCAAAAAGACACAGAAAACAGATACATTGTGAATCTACAGAACATAACCAAAACTCATTATATCGTGTTGAAACATCATGTTCCGACTCAATTCTAACAAGAATAAGCAATATTTTGAAGAAAAAATGCTTCAAATTGAAGAAAACAGGTAAATCAGCTTTCCCATGCGTAAATCATGCTGAAACTGCCCCAAACGCCTTTTCTCGCCTTGAAAAGCCCAAAAAGACACAGAAAACAGATACATTGTGAATCTACAGAACATAACAAAACTCATTATATCGTGTTGAAACATCATGTTCCGACTCAATTCTAACAAGAATAAGCAATATTTTGTGGAAAAATTGCTTCAAATTGAAGAAATCAGGTAAATCAGCTTTCCCATGCGTAAATCATGCTGAAACTGCCCCAAACGCCTTTTCTCGCCTTGAAAAGCCCAAAAAGACACAGAAAACAGATACATTGTGAATCTACAGAACATAACCAAAACTCATTATATCGTGTTGAAACATCATGTTCCGACTCAATTCTAACAAGAATAAGCAATATTTTGTGGAAAAATTGCTTCAAATTGAAGAAAACAGGTAAATCAGCTTTCCCATGCGTAAATCATGCTGAAACTGCCCCAAACGCCTTTTCTCGCCTTGAAAAGCCCAAAAGACACAGAAAACAGATACATTGTGAATCTACAGAACATAACCAAAACTCATTATATCGTGTTGAAACATCATGTTCCGACTCAATTCTAACAAGAATAAGCAATATTTTGTAGAAAAAATGCTTCTGAATGGACAAGAGAGGTAAATCAGCTTTCCCATACGTAAATCATGCTGAAACTGCCCCAAACGCCTTTTTCTCGCCTTGAAAAGCCCAAAAAGACACAGAAAACAGATACATTGTGAATCTACAGAACATAACCAAAACTCATTATATCGTGTTGAAACATCATGTTCCGACTCAATTCTAACAAGAATAAGCAATATTTTGTGGAAAAATTGCTTCAAATTGAAGAAAACAGGTAAATCAGCTTTCCCATGCGTAAATCATGCTGAAACTGCCCCAAACGCCTTTTCTCGCCTTGAAAAGCCCAAACAGACACAGAAAACAGATACATTGTGAATCTACAGAACATAACCAAAACTCATTATATCGTGTTGAAACATCATGTTCCGACTCAATTCTAACAAGAATAAGCAATATTTTGTGGAAAAATTGCTTCAAATTGAAGAAAACAGGTAAATCAGCTTTCCCATGCGTAAATCATGCTGAAACTGCCCCAAACGCCTTTTCTCGCCTTGAAAAGCCCAAACAGACACAGAAAACAGATACATTGTGAATCTACAGAACATAACCAAAACTCATTATATCGTGTTGAAACATCATGTTCCGACTCAATTCTAACAAGAATAAGCAATATTTTGAAGAAAAAATGCTTCTGAATGGACAAGAGAGGTAAATCAGCTTTCCCATGCGTAAATCATGCTGAAACTGCCCCAAACGCCTTTTCTCGCCTTGAAAAGCCCAAAAAGACACAGAAAACAGATACATTGTGAATCTACAGAACATAACAAAACTCATTATAGCCTTCCCATG
>JAQQSB010001341.1:0-25728 GCA_029721515.1 Synanceia verrucosa
TGTATGTTTTAATGTAGGCAGAGTCCACATGTCTATCAGGCCTGATGGTGAGGAAAAGGCATACTGCACACACACTGTTCTCTAAACAAGATAACTTCTGGCAACATCATCATGAGTTCAGACATAACAGCTTCTGACACATTCTGCTATATTTCTATCACAATATCACACCTGTTCTATGAATGTACCTATTCCTTTGACTTTTGGATTCAGGTCTGTGTATTCATTTTTACAAAATGTAACATATTAATCCTAAATATGGAAGACATGGTCTTGCTCTTAAGGTGCAATACAGATCCTCAATCTACCAACAATATATTTAAGCTTGCGTGCCTTATTGGCAAATATCATATTCATAAAGCTCGTGTACTTCAAACAACTCTGAACTTTAACCTTTTCTGTAGAGAACTGCAGCATCTAAGTTGACTAATGTAACAATATTTGTAAAAATTTTATTTCACACTGATTTATTTGTATCTTTGTAATGTTTGAAAAAAGTTAATTTAACAAAGAAAAAGAAGAAGAAGAAGCGTGAAGCCCTGAGGCTATGAAGCCATAGATATGTATATAAACACTAGATGGCTCACGCACGCTGTTAGCCAATGGAGACTGACGTCCTCACATGGCGGCCATCTTGCCACAGGCAGCTCGCCCACTCCTAACATGAATGTCTATGCTGCATGATCATTTAAATAACAATAGATTGCTTAATTTTAAACGTATATATATATATATATATATATATATATATACGTTTATGTATATATACGTATATAAATATATACATACACGTATATATATATACATATACAGTCATGGAAAAAATTATTAGACCACCCTTGTTTTCTTCAATTTCTTGTTAGTTTTAATGCCTGGCTCAACTAAAGGTACATTTGTTTGGACAATTATAATGATAACAACAAAAATAGCTCATGAGAGTTTAATTTAAGAACTAAGGATTATTCATTTTCCATGGTTTTCTTGATAATAACCAAAATTACTTAAATTCTTACATCAATAGCTATGGCATTGTACATAAAAAACACTACTTTTAAGCATTCCATGTTTTCTTTTCTGTTTGCTTTAAACACATGATACACACAAGAGTTAATACTTGATTGCATAACCATTGTTTTTATTGACTGCAGCCATGCGTCTTGGCATGCTCTCCACCAGCTTCTGACATTGTTCTGCTGTCACAGCAGCCCATTCCTGTTGGACAAATTCAAACAAATTTTCTTTGTTTTTGGGCTTGTGGTTCTCCATTTTGATTTTGATGATTTTCCACAGGTTTTCAATTGGATTAAGATCTGGTGATTGAGCAGGCCAAGGCATGGTGCGAATGTTGTGGTTCTCCATCCAGGCTTTAACTGACCTTGCCGTGTGGCAAGGGGCATTGTCTTGTTGGAAAATCCAGTCATTCGAGGCAGGAAAGAGTTTTCCAGCTGATGGAAGAAGACTGTTTTCAAGGGTAGTCCTGTACTTGACCTGGTTCATTCGGCCTTCACACAATTGCATTTGCCCTGTTCCACTCAGACTGAAACAACCCCAGATCATGACTGATCCACCCCATGTTTTACTGTAGGGGCAAGACAGTCTGGGTTGTAAGCTTCTCCAGGCTTCCTCCTAACCAGTAAGTTGGCTGGAGTGGGCATCAATTCAAAATTGGATTCATCACTGAAGAGAACCTTAGCCCAATCATCAACAGTCCAATCCTTGTGGTCTCGAGCGCAAAGAGTAACCGGGCCTTCCTCTGCCTTTCATTGATGAAGGGCTTCTTGCGTGCTCTGTGTGACTTCAAACCAGCTTCAACAAGTCGGTTTCGAACTGTCCTTGCCGAGCAAGTCACATTTCTCGACAGTGCCCACTCATTTTTAAGGTCCCTGGAGGTCTGACGACGATTCCTGACACAGGAACGGATGAGTGCACGGTCATCTCGTGGGGTAGAAAGACGTTTCCTGCCACGGCCAGGTAGCAATTTGGTAGTGCCATGTTCAGCTTGTTTTTTTTTTGTTGTAATGAACGGCTGTCTCTCACTCATGCCAATTTCCAGCAGTGCCAAGATGGCTGCCTTTGTTGCTTCACATAATTCTTTTGTTTTAGGCATTATGTGAGAGCTGACAACTTCTGAGTTGTGCTACGGCTTGAATGTAAGCAGGAAACCACTCTAGGCCTTTGCATGTGCAGTGCTGCTTGTGACATGAAATGGCCTCTTATATACCCTGGGAATCAATTAAGCTTAAGAATGTCAAATAGGACATAAAGTATTATGTGACCAGCTGCATTTTTTGTTGTGTTCATTGTATTATACGTTTAGTGGTACCAGATATTAGAATGAACAAGAAATTGAAGAAAACAAGGGTGGTCTAATAATTTTTTGATATATATATATATATATATAGATATACACACACATATATAAATATACTGAATGGATGTATGTTTTCATGTAAAAAGCAGAAACGTTAAGAATAAGACAACCACACGAAAGCAGTTATTAAAAAAGTAACATTCAATGATTGTGAAACATTTCTAAAAAGCTTGGGTCAAAAACACTTTTGCAATAACATGAACTCACATAGCCCTGCTGTTCCTGTGAAGCACAACTTGTGTTGTACATACATGTACTGCATCAGTGTTTCTCAAACCTTTAAATTTCAACTCTGACAGTGTACAAATGGAACAAACAGGTCTATTTGTACCATGGTTCCATCTGTAAACTGTCAGGGTTACAGACTTGTATGGGTCAATAGAATATAATAGATTTTTTTTATTAATACCCCATTAGGGGAAATTCACCCACCACAGCAGCATAGACATGATACAGTAATAAAAAACAAACCACAACAAAGACTTAAAAGAATAAGTAATAATAACAATAATAACAGAATAATATTTACATATTTAAAATATGTACTAAATAACAAGAAAGGAAAAGTATTTTAAATTGTAAATGAAATGTTAAACACAATTATAAGATGAATAGAATGTATTTTTACAATGAAATAAATCAGAAGTGAAAATATTTTGTGCAAAAGGAAGGATAGTGCGAACAGATTTGAAAACAAGGCAGTGATGGTAAAGAGTCCAGTTGTATTAACATCAGACAGTGATGCTGATGTTGTAAAGTTTCATTGCAGATGGTAGGAATGAGCTGCAGCAGCTCCTTCTAGCAGGGTGGAAGTGTGAGTCTGCAGCTGAAGGAGCTGCTTAAAGCCTCCACAGTCCATCAGAGGCTCAGAGGGGTTGTCCATGATGGAGGTGAGTTTTGCTGACATCCTCCTCACACCCACCTCCTCTATGGAGTCCAGGGAGTAGTCCAGAACGGAGCCGGTCCAGGACAGAGCTGACCAGCCTGAATAGTATACTGTGGTGAGATGGCCGCCGACGCTGGTGACTACATCTCCATCTAGCCTTTCTTATAGATATCTATGGATCTGGTCACCGCTAGATGAGTCTCAAAAATCCACACACAAATGCAAGGAGATTCACAAATTAAAAGCATGTTGTAAATGCACGTTAGACAGTTCACAAATGTCTTTCATGAAATTAACAAATATCTTCACATGCATACATTTGTGAATTTTCAAAATACATTTGTGAATCCTTGTTTGTGTATTTATTCATTTCTGTGTTCATTTATTCTTTTTGAGACTGTTCTAGCTCCATAGTTTCATTGTATGATCATTCCAGCATTAAATCAGTTCTTTAGTGCCATCTTGTGGTCGTTGACTTGCAGAACCTGGCTGCAGGGAGGGCAATGACCCGAGCATTTCTCAGCAGAGAGATCGACTTTCTAAGTCGTTTTCAGAGAGTACTAAGAAAGTCTTTTTCACAAATGGACATGGGCATAAATGACTTGGTGTCATGTTGGCTTTCACTTGTGTGTCAGACAGGGAATGCAGAGGGTGACTGACACAGAAGGATGCCCAGAAACTACAGTAGGTGAGCTGTCACAAGATACAAGAAGAAATGGAAATGATCAATTAAACCAAATGTTGGAACAATGCAATATCAAACAGCATGTGTTAGTGGGTCAAACCCAGCTTGTAAACCATAACACAAGACACAATGTGGTCAAATGTCTCACATTCACACTTTACAGATCTTGCTTGAGATTTAGAAACTGTGACAAACATGTCCTCTGTGGTTTCATGCAAAATATTTGCTGATGTCGTCGGTGAGAATAACAAATTTCACACCTGTTAAGAAGTGTCTCTTCACTCATCCCCTCTGTAGTGTTATGTGTGATCGCTTGCAGAGACACAGGTACGGCAGGTGAGCTGGTAAATTAAGTGAACTCTTAGTTATGGGTTAAGCTTCAATTTTGTAAATACTTGAATCTGTTGAATTTATAAAACTACACATTTGCACGGTAAAAGACATCCTGGTAATATTTTCTGTGGTTTCCTCAAACAACATATATGGATAAAAATAATTGTGTGTGCATCAGAGCATGAAAAACTGTTACCTTCTCTATTGTTTATGGAAAAAACACTAATATTTAAAGTGGGTTAAGGAGGTGGGGGAACTATATGCTCTATTGACTGATGCACAATAGCAGCATCTACAGAGGGCAGATAAGATCAGTAACACCCGCTGAGTCTTTTTTATGGGTTATCACAGTCACAGATCACAGTAAATACTATACATTTGCTCAGTATTACTTTGCACAACTCCTTCTTGTTTGTATCATCTTGCTCACCTGCATGAAAGAGGATGAAAAGAACATTAAACCACACATGAAGGTGATTGCTTTTGTCTCGGGTTCAAGTTCAAAATGAAAAACAAGCCATTATGTCAGAGTATGGAACATTAGTTATGTCTTGTTTTATTTATTTCGTTTGACTGTAGACCTGTCCAGGGTTTTTCCCTGCCTTCTACTCATTACCGGGATACAGCATCGCCTCACCTTCCACCCTTCAAAGCTTAAAGAAAATAATTCATGAATGATTTTAGTTTCAAGACACACTTCATTTTCACATGTGGGTGCTAATGAGTATACTGTGTGTGCTCACAGGTTCACAGACAACCAGTTGTTCCTTGTACGTTTAATGGTAAATAAATGGTAAATTGAACGTAATGCAGTCTTCTTCTACACGTATGTAAAATATGACATAGTTATGAGGGTCACATCCTGGGTGTGGGCAAACTGGCCGACCCTCTCTGTACATCTTTACATCATGTATAGGCTGGGTTTCCCAAAGGCATTTTATTTCTTCTAGCAGATCATATTCTTCCATGAATAGGCTTAACAGCTGATTAACAGATTAACAGCTGATTAACAGCATGGTTTTGGGAAACCTAGATCCACACCAATAAATAAAAATGAGACACAAAGTGAGAGACTTAGACTGGGACTTAGTCATTGAACTCAACATGTTATTGACTTCTTTACCATCAAATCAGACAGTAACTCTAACAACAATTTTCAAATGAAAACAACTGGTAGATACCTGTTAGTGCTTGAACTATTGGTGGTTTAATGCATTCTCCAGTAATTTAAAATCTGTGGTGAATGGACCACAATGAGACATTTTTCTGATGACGCTTCAATTTCAATTAAAAACATACAGTTTGTGTAAAAATGTGAATTTTAGCATCAAACCTCGTAAAGCGTAAACACAGCCATGGAGATGAGACCGACCTGAGTTATAGTCTCCAGCTCAGCCAGCACAGCATCTTCATCTTCTTTAGACAAATATCCAGCAAGCATCTCATCTATTTGCTGCAGAGACACAACAAGCTCTCAGTAAACAACAACAAACAGGTTCATATTGTAGATCAGAGTATAGAAAACGGTCCTGTATGTTTGACATCAGCTTACTGTACCCTTTGGTATTCAATGGCGTCTTGTTTCATCTCAAATCCCCTCAACTTCTTCAACAGACATCACCTAACAGTGAAAAAGCATCAATAACCACTGAAACAGACACTGACTCATTTCTCAAATCACTTGTGAGATACATAAGTAGAAAATCTACCATCAAACACCAAATACTCAAAGGCTCATTAGATTCTCAAAATGTATACAAATCTTTTATGACCTCTACCCTGGATATTTATAAAAACATGAATAAAAAATTCCACTAGAAGTTTATTTCTCCTGATTTGTCAACTTTGTCGATTCAGTAGTGATCTATCTCTCTGTAACATTATAATATTTTGGTATTCTCGCTCTTTTTTTTTTGCCATATTTCAGCAGCTGTTTGGCTTAAAGTCTCTCCTTCTCCAGCTGCAGGCTGATCTCTTCTGATACTGCCTCAGTTTATCTCTTTGCTGTTTCAGTTGTTGTAATGAGGAAAAAAACAGAAACATGAGAATAAACCTGCCATTCACAGACACATTAATATCATAGAGTAGCTCAATGATCTAATGCTGGGGTTAGATAGCTGTCAGTATTATTACAGTGAACAAGAGGAGCTCCCCTGCAGGGTCCGTGTATGTTTTGGTATTTGAATTTTTTCTTCAAACGATGATATTAAAAAAATAAAAACAGTGCTTATTTGATTTTCGTTTTTAAATACAAAAAACAAAATTGAAATACAAAGCATTTTACTTTTTGTTGATCTGACAGGAGTCTTTGAAATTTAATTTTTTTTAGATTTTCTTTCTCTGCTTTAGCGTAACAAAATAAAAAATCACAAAGAGGCAGAAATGAAAAAGGACCATTTTATCGTGTTCAGAGACCGGATGTTGTCATTGTTTTATTCTTCTTTTATTTAATGGAGACCTGCTGCCAGCTGCAGGATTTTCGCCACCTACTGTTCTTTATTTGTAATTGTCTCGCATTTGTGCGAACGGTACAATCCATCAGCTACAACAACACTAACACTGACCGTGACCGGCATGGACCAGTACGTTGCTTTCCGAAATAATAAAAGAGTGTGTCTCAGGGAGGAAGACATGACTGCGGAAAAACTCAGTCGCATATTTCAGGTAAAAAAAAGTAATTTATAATAAACTCCACACCTTTGCTAGGACTGCTAGCTTAACTCGCATTATAACGTTAGCTTTGGTTGGCCTGACAGTGCGTTTCAGTGTTCTCACGGATACAAGCCTTTACACATGTAGCTAATTACGTTTTTTTTTTTTTTTGTTTTTTGTTTTTTGTATTTTTTCTAAATTAAGCGGTTGATCACTATACAGTAAGAACAGGTTTCCACATTGTAGCCAATCTGCTGTGACTCTACATAGGGAGTTGGCCTTTGAGAAGATGATCTAGTAGTGTAGGAGCCAAAGCGCCTTAGAGGTGATTTGGGATATGGGATAGGTTTTATTTATTTTTATTTTAATAAGTTATTTACGTCAGAGCTCACCTTCGTTCTTGGTGTGGGGGGGGGCTACTGGCCCTTTAAGGGACTCCGCTGCTTGCGGCACTGTTTTTGCGGGCGCTCCGATTTACGGCAGTCGGCGGTGTTTTGGCACTGAGCACACAGTTTTCTTACCTTAGCTAAACTTTTTGTGGAAATAGCCTAAGTTAATTTGTGGAAGTAACTCACTCCTGTGTAAAGATTCACGCTGTCAAGGAATAAAGCCTTTTTTTCGTAATCTTTTTACTGCGGAGTACAGTGAAGTTTTTTCTTCCTCAACCACGCACGGAAGCGCGAGTAAATTAAACTGTCCTGTGGATCGCCGCCTCGGACATAAGTAAGAAAACTGCTCCGGAAGGAAAGGAAATAAGGACGGACGGTGAGATATTGAAGAGGGAAGAAGAGGAAGGTAGGAGCTGTCCGGGCTATGTCTATCTGATGGAATAATTGATGCCGCCAGCGTTGTGTTGAGGGCAGTAATCTAGCGTGCTCACAGTAACAGGCCAGCCGAATGAAAGCTAGTGGCAATCACAGTCAACATGAGTCACACAGCAAAATCCACCTCTCTGCCCGAGTCTACTGCACCTAGACAGATTAAACTCACCGTAAAGGCTCTTGAAGAAAAGTTGCGTCATGCCATCAACAAAAGGAAAGTTAAATTGGGACAACTGACCAGTAAAATGAATCAGATAACCCATTTGATGAATGAGGATGATGACAGTAACTTGCAAATCGTACAGTCAACATTGATAGTTGAATTTAATAAGCTGCTTGGAGAGTTTTGTGAGCTAAATATCTCAGTTAAAGTGATATTAAGTGAAACATCAGAAGATGAGATGAATGCGGATCAGGATGGATGGTTTGCTCCCAAGGCTGACATGTTTCACAACTTCGCCGTTAGAGCTGAGAGTTGGATGAAGGAGGTCCATCAGCGTAGAGCGGAGTCCAAGCGGGCCAACGAAGAGATCGCACCGGAAGATAGTGCGTCTGTTGTAACCTCAAGAACGTCCAGGAAAGGGTCCAAAGCGCCATCCTTAATATATTCAAAGGCATCGTCGTCCGCATCATCAGCGCGGCTGAAAGCTGAACTAGAAAGGGCTGAGCTACAAGCCCAAGCGTCTGCCCTAAAACAAAGACGGCTACTTGATGAACAGGAGGCCAGGATAAAGGCAGAGCGAGAGGAGCTAAAAATACGGACCGCTTTAGCCGCCTCAGATGCTAAACTACAAGTATTGGACGAGTTTGAGGGTCAGCGAACCGCATCGAGGGTGAGTCATGAGGATGGTATGAGCTCCTACTTCGCGAAAGCAGCATCTTTGGAACCGCCACCTCACCAAAAGGCTATGCCCACTCTTCGCCATGTAGTAAAAATAGAGCCGGAAAGCAGCAATAATCAAGACGCAACCGCTAGGGTTGAAGAGAGAGCGCAGGAGAATCCACGTCAGGAGTTCACGCAAGCTGTCGTGGACCTCCTAGCGAAGCAACAAAACCTCTCTGCTCTCCCTCCTCAGAAAATTCCAATATTCAAAGGGGACCCTATGGAGTATAGGCTGTTCATCAGGGCCTTTGAACATGGAGTGGAGAGCAAGACAGCTAGCGACAGGGACCGTTTGTACTTCATGGAACAGTACACGGATGGACAGCCAAGAGAGCTGATAAGAAGCTGTTTTTACATGGAACCAACAGGTGGTTATCGCGAAGCTAAGAGGCTCTTAAAGGAGCATTTCGAAATGGATACAAGATTTCGATGGCCTACATCGACAAAGCACTTAACTGGCCCACCATTAAGTCTGATGATGCAGAGGCGCTTCACTCCTTTGGCCTCTATCTCGCGGGTTGCCTCAACACTATGGCAGACATGGAATATATGGAAGAGCTCAACAGCGTATCCAATATGCGAGCCATCATTGCCAAGCTTCCGTACAAGCAGAGGGAAAGGTGGAGAAGCAAAGCCTACGCTCTACTGGAGAAAGAGCAACGCAGCGCCAAGTTCAGTGACCTCGCTGACTTTGTGAACCTGCAAGCGAAAGAAGCCCTACACCCTCTCTTCGGCGACGTCACAAATGGAACCCGGAGCCACGCTAATGCTCACAAAACTGAAATTACAAACAGAAAGGCCGGCGCTCGGAGAAGCTTCACTGTTGCTGCTACAGCGGTCAGAGGCCCAGCAGAGACGAAGGCTAAGGACAAGGTGGACCCACTCTGCGCTTTTTCGACCCCATGTCTCTTCTGCCAGGGAGAACAGCACACCATGGAGCAGTGCAAAAAGATGAAAAGGTCTCTTCCAACGAAGAGATCGCACCGGAAGATAGTGCGTCTGTTGTAACCTCAAGAACGTCCAGGAAAGGGTCCAAAGCGCCATCCTTAATATATTCAAAGGCATCGTCGTCCGCATCATCAGCGCGGCTGAAAGCTGAACTAGAAAGGGCTGAGCTACAAGCCCAAGCGTCTGCCCTAAAACAAAGACGGCTACTTGATGAACAGGAGGCCAGGATAAAGGCAGAGCGAGAGGAGCTAAAAATACGGACCGCTTTAGCCGCCTCAGATGCTAAACTACAAGTATTGGACGAGTTTGAGGGTCAGCGAACCGCATCGAGGGTGAGTCATGAGGATGGTATGAGCTCCTACTTCGCGAAAGCAGCATCTTTGGAACCGCCACCTCACCAAAAGGCTATGCCCACTCTTCGCCATGTAGTAAAAATAGAGCCGGAAAGCAGCAATAATCAAGACGCAACCGCTAGGGTTGAAGAGAGAGCGCAGGAGAATCCACGTCAGGAGTTCACGCAAGCTGTCGTGGACCTCCTAGCGAAGCAACAAAACCTCTCTGCTCTCCCTCCTCAGAAAATTCCAATATTCAAAGGGGACCCAATGGAGTATAGGCTGTTCATCAGGGCCTTTGAACATGGAGTGGAGAGCAAGACAGCTAGCGACAGGGACCGTTTGTACTTCATGGAACAGTACACGGATGGACAGCCAAGAGAGCTGATAAGAAGCTGTTTTTACATGGAACCAACAGGTGGTTATCGCGAAGCTAAGAGGCTCTTAAAGGAGCATTTCGGAAATGGATACAAGATTTCGATGGCCTACATCGACAAAGCACTTAACTGGCCCACCATTACGTCTGATGATGCAGAGGCGCTTCACTCCTTTGGCCTCTATCTGGCGGGTTGCCTCAACACTATGGCAGACATGGAATATATGGAAGAGCTCAACAGCGTATCCAATATGCGAGCCATCGTTGCCAAGCTTCCGTACAAGCAGAGGGAAAGGTGGAGAAGCAAAGCCTACGCTCTACTGGAGAAAGAGCAACGCAGCGCCAAGTTCAGTGACCTCGCTGACTTTGTGAACCTGCAAGCGAAAGAAGCCCTACACCCTCTCTTCGGCGACGTCACAAATGGAACCCGGAGCCACGCTAATGCTCACAAAACTGAAATTACAAACAGAAAGGCCGGCGCTCGGAGAAGCTTCACTGTTGCTGCTACAGCGGTCAGAGGCCCAGCAGAGACGAAGGCTAAGGACAAGGTGGACCCACTCTGCGCTTTTTCGACCCCATGTCTCTTCTGCCAGGGAGAACAGCACACCATGGAGCAGTGCAAAAAGATGAAAAGGTCTCTTCCAACGAAGAGATCGCACCGGAAGATAGTGCGTCTGTTGTAACCTCAAGAACGTCCAGGAAAGGGTCCAAAGCGCCATCCTTAATATATTCAAAGGCATCGTCGTCCGCATCATCAGCGCGGCTGAAAGCTGAACTAGAAAGGGCTGAGCTACAAGCCCAAGCGTCTGCCCTAAAACAAAGACGGCTACTTGATGAACAGGAGGCCAGGATAAAGGCAGAGCGAGAGGAGCCAAAAAATACGGACCGCTTTAGCCGCCTCAGATGCTAAACTACAAGTATTGGACGAGTTTGAGGGTCAGCGAACCGCATCGAGGGTGAGTCATGAGGATGGTATGAGCTCCTACTTCGCGAAAGCAGCATCTTTGGAACCGCCACCTCACCAAAAGGCTATGCCCACTCTTCGCCATGTAGTAAAAATAGAGCCGGAAAGCAGCAATAATCAAGACGCAACCGCTAGGGTTGAAGAGAGAGCGCAGGAGAATCCACGTCAGGAGTTCACGCAAGCTGTCGTGGACCTCCTAGCGAAGCAACAAAACCTCTCTGCTCTCCCTCCTCAGAAAATTCCAATATTCAAAGGGGACCCTATGGAGTATAGGCTGTTCATCAGGGCCTTTGAACATGGAGTGGAGAGCAAGACAGCTAGCGACAGGGACCGTTTGTACTTCATGGAACAGTACACGGATGGACAGCCAAGAGAGCTGATAAGAAGCTGTTTTTACATGGAACCAACAGGTGGTTATCGCGAAGCTAAGAGGCTCTTAAAGGAGCATTTCGGAAATGGATACAAGATTTCGATGGCCTACATCGACAAAGCACTTAACTGGCCCACCATTAAGTCTGATGATGCAGAGGCGCTTCACTCCTTTGGCCTCTATCTGGCGGGTTGCCTCAACACTATGGCAGACATGGAATATATGGAAGAGCTCAACAGCGTATCCAATATGCGAGCCTTCGTTGCCAAGCTTCCGTACAAGCAGAGGGAAAGGTGGAGAAGCAAAGCCTACGCTCTACTGGAGAAAGAGCAACGCAGCGCCAAGTTCAGTGACCTCGCTGACTTTGTGAACCTGCAAGCGAAAGAAGCCCTACACCCTCTCTTCGGCGACGTCACAAATGGAACCCGGAGCCACGCTAATGCTCACAAAACTGAAATTACAAACAGAAAGGCCGGCGCTCGGAGAAGCTTCACTGTTGCTGCTACAGCGGTCAGAGGCCCAGCAGAGACGAAGGCTAAGGACAAGGTGGACCCACTCTGCACTTTTTCGACCCCATGTCTCTTCTGCCAAGGAGAACAGCACACCATGGAGCAGTGCAAAAAGATGAAAAGGTCTCTTCACAAAGAGAAAATAGACTTTCTGAAGAGTAGTGGACTATGCTTCAGCTGTTTGAAACAGGGACACATGAGCAAGGCCTGCGATAAGAAGAGCACATGCCAAGTTTGCCAGCTTACTCACCCGACGGTGCTTCATATGAAGAACAAAACAGCACCTGGTGAAGCAAAGCACAAGAGGGAGTCATCGGATGATGCGTCTGATGAAACAGTGAAAAGGAGCGAACCGTCAGAAGAAGGAGGAACCAGCTTAATGGTTAGTGCATGTATTGAGGCAGTTAAGAGTACTGGCAGAACAACTGGTTCCGGCAACGACAGCAGCGTCTTGGCGATCGTTCCAGTCTACGTCAAAGCCAAAAAGGGCAACAAGATGGTGGCTACTTACGCGTTTCTTGATCCAGGTAGCAATGTTACTTTCTGCACCGAGAGGCTGATGGCCTCACTCAACATCACTGGCAGGAGAACCAGCATCCTGCTGAAAACTATGGGGGGCGAACAGCTCGTGAGCAGCCAGGTGGTCTCTGGCTTGGAAGTCAGCAGCCTTGGGGGTAACGACTTCCTGGAGTTACCCAACATCTACACTCAGAAGTCGATTCCAGCTCACAAGCAGAATATCCCACTACAGGAAGAAGTGGACAAGTGGCCTCATCTCAGCCAAGTGCAGATTCCAAAGATTCAAGCGGAAGTAGGCCTTCTCATCGGGATTAATGTACCCAAGGCGATGGAGCCATGGCAGGTGGTACCCAGCGTGGAAGATGGACCATACGCAATGAAAACGCGACTGGGATGGATCGTCAATGGCCCCCTCCGAGGAGAAAATAGCCATGAAAGTACGAGTGGGCTCATACAGGTCACGTCCAACCGTACTTCAGTGGTCATGCTGGACGAGCTGTGGGACCAACAATTCAAGAACGATTTCCCTGAATGTCAAGACGACCGTCTGGTGATGTCAAGGGAGGACCTCCAGTTTCTGGAGACAGTCTCGAAGTCGGTGAGGCTGACAGAGGGCAACTACAGCATCGGTCTACCACTAAGGAACCCAGCCGTCAGAATGCCGAACAACAGAAGAGTTGCTGAACAGCGAGTACTCAACTTAAAGAAGAAGTTCATGAAGAACCCTCGGTTTCGGACTGACTACTCTGTGTTCGTGGAAGACTGGAAGATTCCCGAGGAGGAGCTCAGCCGCAATGATGGTAAGGTCTGGTACTTGCCACATCACGGCGTGTACCATGCCAAGAAGATGAAAATCCGAGTGGTTTTCGACTGTGGAGCGTCATACCAGGGAACCACATTGAACAACCAGCTGCTTCAGGGGCCGGATCTAACTAGTACTCTGCTCGGAGTCATCATTCGGTTCAGGCAAGAGGAGGTGGCTATCATGGCGGACGTGGAGGCCATGTTCCACCAGGTCAGGGTGCCTGTCGAGGACGCTGACCTTCTCCGGTTCCTCTGGTGGCCCTCCGGTGACATCAGCCAAGACTTGGTGGAGTACCGAATGAGAGTGCACATATTCGGGCGCCACCTCATCTCCAAGCTGCGCCACTTTCGCTCTACAGAGGTGTGCACAAGACCATAGAGAACAGTACAGCGCCGCAGGAGTCAACACAGTGCTGCGCAACTTCTCGTCGACGATTGCCTCAAGTCAGTTCGCTCTGAAGAGGAGGCGGTTTCCTTGTGCAATGAATTGACGGCCGTCCTGGGTTCGGGAGGATTCCGGCTCACGAAGTGGGTGAGCAACAGCAGGGCCGTGCTGTCAGCCATCCCTGAAGAGGAGAGATCCAAGGAACTAAAGGATCTGGATATGAACCTGGACACTCTTCCTGTCGAGCGGGCCTTGGGAGTCCGGTGGTGTACGGAGAGTGACAGCTTCAAGTTCAAGATCGTCATACAAGAAAGGCCACTCACCAGAAGAGGCATTCTCTCGGTAGTTGGCTCAATCTACGACCCACTGGGTATCCTATCCCCGGTGATCTTGACTGCGAAGAGGATCCTCCAAGAGCTTTGCAGACTCAAACTGGGATGGGACGAAGACATCCCCGCGCAACGATGGACCAACTGGATGGAGGACCTTCGTCTGTTGGAGGACTTCGGAGTGTCTCGGTGTTTCAAACCGAAGGGTTTTGGTGAGGCCACATTCAGCCAGCTACATCACTTCGCCGATGCTAGTCAAAACGGCTACGGCACGGTTAGCTACCTCCTACAGAAGAACAAAGCTAAGCTTAATGTTGCCTTCGTTATAGCTAAAGCCAGGGTAGCCCCTGTCAAGCCCCTCACCATTCCGCGCATGGAACTTGCGGCGGCCACAATGGCAGCGCGCATGGACAAGACTTTGAGATCGGAGATGGAGCTTTGCCTAAAAGAGTCTGTGTTCTGGTCGGACAGCACCACGGTGCTCAAGTACATCAGAAACAGAACCAGCAGGTTTCGCACCTTCGTCGCTAATTGAGTGGAGACCATCTTGAAGCTGTCAGAAGTAGAACAGTGGCGGTACGTCAATACAGCCAAGAATTCTGCCGATTATGCGTCAAGAGGACTCAACGTGGAATCATTCCTGTGCAATGAGACATGGATACAGGGGCCGGACTTCCTTACCAAGCCCGAGGAGGAATGGCCACAGAACCCAGATGACCCTGGGGACCTAACCACGGAGGACCCAGAGGTAAGGAACGCCGTGGTCAGCGCTACTGCAGCTGAAGAGCAGTTGGACACAGTTCAGCAGTTCCTGGAGTACTACTCTTCCTGGTATCGCCTCAAGAAGGCAGTCGGATGGATGTTAAAGTTTAAGGGCACATTGCTAATTCTGTGTCGCAAGAGGAAGGAGATGCACGCTTCTCTCTCGCAGTCTGAGGTGCAGAGGCAAATGAAGATCTTCAAGGCAAGCCTCCAGAAGACGAAGCTCACTGTGGAGGACATGAAAGAAGCAGAGCTTGAGATCATTCGTTTCAGTCAGCGACAGAAATACTCTGAAGAGATCTCCGCACTTCAGAAAGGTGATGACATCAAGATGAGCAGTCACATCTACAAGCTCAAGCCCAGACTACAAGATGGAATCCTCAGAGTAGGAGGAAGGCTCGGCAGATCACAGTTGCCTGACGAGGTTAAACACCCTGCCATCCTGTCCAAGGATCTCCATATCACAGAGCTCATTCTCAAAGACATCCATGAGAATGTGGGTCACAGCGGTCGTAACTATGTGCTGTCCAAGCTGCGCCTCAAGTATTGGATCCCTGGCGCTCACGCAGCAATAAGAAGAGTCCTGTCTAAGTGTGTATTATGTCGACGTTCACATGGTGTTCTCGGACAACAGCAGATAGCGGACTTACCCCAGGACAGGGTACTTCCAGACGAACCCCCCTTCACTAACACGGGGGTAGACTACTTCGGTCCATTCGAAGTCAAGTGCGGCCGAAGCGTTGTGAAGAGGTGGGGCGTCATCTTTACCTGCCTGGCTATCCGTGCTGTCCATATTGAGGTGGCGTCGTCGTTGGATACGGACTCGTTCATCAACACTCTTCGGCGTTTCTTGGCTAGGAGAGGCCAGGTGAAGATCCTCCGTTCAGACAACGGGACGAACTTCGTTGGAGCAGAGAACGAGCTGAGAAGAGCTATGGTGGAGTGGAATAGTTCTAAGATCGAGAGCAGTCTTCTCCAGAGGGGAATCCAGTGGATCTTCAACTGGGTCTCACCATGGCGGCGTCTGGGAGCGAATGATTAGGTCGGTCAGAAAGATTCTCAGCACCACCTTAAGGCTCCAGATTCTGGATGACGAAAGCCTGCACACCTTCCTGTGTGAGGCGGAAGCGATTATCAACAGTCGGCCGATAACCAAGTCCTCCAGCGATCCTGCCGACCTTGAAGCGCTTACTCCTAACCATCTCTTGCTCCTCCAGTCAAAGCCTTCCCTGCCTCCAGGCCTCTTCGTGAAAGAAGATCTCTACGCCCGTAGGAGATGGAAGCAGGTACAGTATATGGCAGACATATTCTGGAAGCGATGGTCAAGAGAATACCTGCCTCAGTTACAAGAGCGGCAGAAGTGGACACGTGTCTCACGCAACTTCGCTGAGGGGGATGTCGTCCTGGTCGTCGATGACTCCGCGCCCCGCAACTCCTGGGTCCTGGACAAGATCATCGAGGTGGTTCCAGACAAGCATGGGCTCGTGCGCCGCGTTCGCCTCAAGACGAAGACATCTACGTTGGACAGACCCATCACCAAAGTCTGTCTTCTCCAAGAAGCTGCCTGAGGCCGTGGTAAAGACCGTCCTCCTACGGTGTGCCATGTGCTAGTAACCTCTGGCACCAAGGTTTGGTTATTTTGTAGTAGAGACACTTATCAGTTTGAGCGGTTAAGGGTTGGCTCCTTAGGTTTTGGTTAAGTAATTGTCTCTTGGTTGAAGAGAAATTAGGGGCTGGTAATGTAGGAGCCAAAGCGCCTTAGAGGTGATTTGGGATATGGGATAGGTTTTATTTATTTTTATTTTAATAAGTTATTTACGTCAGAGCTCACCTTCGTTCTTGGTGTGGGGGGGGGCTACTGGCCCTTTAAGGGACTCCGCTGCTTGCGGCACTGTTTTTCTTGAGCGCTCCGATTTACGGCAGTCGGCGGTGTTTTGGCACTGAGCACACAGTTTTCTTACCGTAGCTAAACTTTTTGTGGAAATAGCCTAAGTTAATTTGTGGAAGTAACTCACTCCTGTGTAAAGATTCACGCTGTCAAGGAATAAAGCCTTTTTTTTGTAATCTTTTTACTACGGAGTACAGTGGAGTTTTTTCTTCCTCAACCACGCACGGAAGCGCGAGTAAAGTAAACTGTCCTGTGGATCGCCGGCTCGGACAAGTAGTGAATTATTTTTCATTGAATATTCAGTGAGAAAGGCATGGTTATAAACACTTAATAATTATCATGTAATTTGTGCATTTTTCATAGGTCTCAACTCGCAGTCTCTACTTGACTGATGACACAAATGTAGCCTTGTTTCCTGGAGCATCTGGTGTTTTCAGCTCACTGGACCTTAATTCAGGAACTCACTATGAGGTCCATGGTGAGACAGAGGAGACCTCGGCAGTTCCAAATACCATAAGCCCGCGTTTTCCTTTATGAGAGGGCCGACAGCTGCTGCTAGTTCAACTTTGCAGCAAACTGCCTCAGCACCGCCAAGAGCCACTGTCTCAAAAATATTTCAGAGGTAAATAAAATGAAGCGAAGCCTTACCAGACTGATGAAGGCCCACAGGACAGTAGAGGATCATCCTGTTTCAATGATAACCCTCACTTATGTTTTCTAAAATGTTTAGTCATCCATCCATCCATCCATTCATTTTCTACCGCTTGTCCTCATAGGGTGGCAGGGTGTTAAGTCGTAACTCAAAATATATTTGCATATTAATAAATTCCATTTTGATTATGTAGAAGCAAAAGATGATATGGTAAGGATTTCTGCATGAAAAAGTCATACTTTATTCAAAGTACAGTATTTTATATAAATCTTGATCCTTTCTGTCAGTACATTTTATAGTTATTGTTGACTATAAACTAATGAATACCCAATGCGTGATTGCAATTATTTTGTTATGTATATTCTTCCAGATCAGTGTTCCTTGCTGAGGTGGCTGGTGGGAGATTGAGTCCTAGCAGAATGGTGGTGGTCCGGTTCTTAGAGTGTGAGGCCACTCTTCAGGGGATCATTGGAAAAGTGCAAGATGCCGTTGGAAGTCATGATGCCGTTGTACTGACTGATGCACAGGGGAATGCAATTTTAGACTCAGAAGGCACAACAGGTCATTTTTTTTATCTAACTTTTTACTTTTTTGTCTCAACATTTAATTACATATTGTTGAGTCATACTGACTTTCAATGTTTCCACCCTCATTTCAAAGGGTCACACTACTGGAAACAGAATGCACAAAAGATTCTTGCTGTAAAAGAACGTGACTATGAGGAGATGCAGGAAAAAAAAAGAAGGAAATCGAGGTGATACAAATGTTCATTTTATTTTTCCAAACATTGAATTGCATAATGCAAGCTTCCCATTGTCAAATTGTCTCAAATTTCCTGAAAATGTGAAGACATTTTTTCTTGATGTTTTGTAGAAGTTTTGAAAATACACTATTTTTCCTGTTCTACGAGTAGTACCTTACCACTACTACTTATTTATATATATCCTTATTTGAAAGAACTCAAAAATCAGCTGATCAGTACCCATTCATATGGCCTTTGTCCATTATTACTCATGTGTGTACAGTGGCTTCTATAATCCTTGCTACAAAGGTTGTTTTTTTTATTCAGGGTTAGTTACACCCATATACACCTCTAGTGTTTAAAACAAAAGGTTAGGCCTCCACCTGACAAACACTAACAAAGCTACACTCTAGGCCACCACCAATACAAGCTGTTTATATTGTATTGTATTGTCTTTGTATTATTACAGCAGCAAATATGACAATGCTGCTGGCATTGGAGATGTCACTGAGAAAGAGCTTGTACTGGCAGCACAGAGCCTACCAGATGTCACTGCAGCAATCAGGGAGCTGACCAATCTTGCTACCTCTCAAAAAATCATCCTGACTCCCTCCCAGCTGCTGGTCATCAAGCAAGGGTTCTGCTGTGTTGTCTGTATGAGTAAGTATTTTTGTCTCATCTTTTACTAATTCCTTTCTTTGATGACCTCCTCTCTTTCTTCCGTAGAAAGTGCTTAGTTATTGCAACATGTGATCTCTATATAAGCCATCCATCCATCTTCTGAACCCACTTTATCCTGTATTTTAAAATACTGTATATAGTCCTGAAAATGGGCAAAAACAATAGGTCAGTGATTAATATTAATTATATAGATAGAAAATCAGTAGGTTTGTTGTTAACCCCAAAGTAAGAAAACAGTTATTAAGAACATTTTGAGTAAGATGGAGATACATAGTCATTGTCATTTTCTCTTTTAGGATTCATCGTAGAGCCAGTCTTCACAGAGTGCTGCCGAAGCATTATTGGCTGCAAAACATGCGTCGCTCAATGGCGTATGACCTCTGAGCACTGTGCAAAATGTAGAGGGAGCACCACAGGCAACAACATATTTGAGGTTAATGGTCTGACAGAGGTGCTTTCTGTTCTGAGACCCCTCTTTGAGGAGGAGTAATATCTTGTACATTGATACTCAAATACTGTTGGTATTGTAATTATGAGAGAGCAACACCTGTTTGAGGCAACAGTCACTGTTCACTGCCATGGAGCAGTTGTTCTCAACTTTGTTAAGTTGTAACCCAGACAATTACACTACAACATACTCTCTTTGTGATTCCAGCAGTTTGGCTGTAAAAGTACCAAAGTTCAAATATCTTTTCATACATGGTGCTTAGTAGTTGTTATGAGGTAGAGCAGTGCATTTTTGTATGGGGCAAAGTCATAGTTCACTGCTCTTGAGTACAAGTCTGAAATGTCTGGGTACTGCTCTGAAAACTGATTCTCAACTGTAAGTTTGTCTTGTTCTGTTGGAAATGGATCAACTCCAAAAGTTGAATGTGTGGTCAGTGAAGATCCCAGCTGCTGGTTATAAAGGTCTGCTGCTTCAGCTGAATGAGGCAACAGCTGCTGTGGGATTCTTTTGGGACACCCACTGCCAGCCAATTCATTTGGTACACCTTTGCCTGTTGAATAAAGACAATAATGTTGGTCTTGAATCTCACAATTGTATGTTGTAGTAATTTTAATCTTATAACACTGGTTTATTTCACCTGGAAATAACGGTGAGCGTTCCATGACTCAACCAGCCTTGTCAGACCAATTTGGCACAAGTGGATAGTCAGGTTAGACACACAGTATCTCACAAGGCTGTCGTCCATGTCTAGTTCTTCTTGATCCACCATCTGGACAAGGGCTGTCTTCAGTGGATAGTTGACGCGATTGTTTACTTCAGGCCAGATTCGTTCAACTATGTGATTCTAAATTTGCCAGAAAGAGAAGTCATCATTTGTTCTTGTGCATAATTGAAAAGCCTACATAAATGATCATGTAGGATTCCTGGTAAAACTGAAAATTTATCAATTCAGCAATCATATTTATCAGTAAATCTGCATGGTGACAGCTGACCAGGTATTATGCACATTGGTGAACTAGTACCTTTACAGTTATCATTGTTTAAATTTTATTTAAATTTGTTGTTAATTTTCCATAAATTACCATAAAGGACAACACTCCCTGTATAACTAGAATATGCGGTTTGAATAAACTCCAGAGTGGTTGCTTCTGCAGTTGTTAAATGTTCAACTATAATCATGTTATGTTTACATAGAGTTAATGATACATATTCCAAACAACAATCCTGCTGAAGCAAATACTCTAATAGTGATAACAGAAGCAAAAATACAATACACAAAGACAAGTATTGTGTTCCTAAATCAACAACACAAACTATAAAACTGTACCATTTTGGATGAAGTCTGTAAATAGGGCTTGGTCTCCTGATTATGGCGATGAGGTGACAGCAGCTCCTGCATGAAGAGTGTCAGATAAAATTCCTTGCCATGGTCTACTCGCACCTGGTCCCAGATACCATGGGCAAGCACAGCAGGCCTGTTGAAAAGAGAACATTTTAATCTGTGCAAAACTTAACTACGTTGTTGTTCTCAGAAAGATGATATTATGATATGAAATAGAGATGCCTTATGCCTGTATGCCTACCATTGCGATTAAGTTATCTAATTTTACCATAAAGCAACATTTACTACCAGGAAGAAACAACATGTCTATCTGCATTATATAAGACAAAAAGGACCTTTGGTGTCCACAACAATAGGCCATTACCTGAACACGTCTTCATAGATTGCAAGGTTGTTTTTTACAGGCATTGTTGAGTAAGCAACAACCTTTTTGCTGAAACCATCGATGGCCAAAACATGGGTAACTCCAAACATGGCTAATTTTTCGTTTTGGTCCATGTGTATTTTATGACCTATATGTTCAGCATTATATGGCAACGGGTTTAGATTGCGGGCACCCTGAAGAAGAAAGGGAAAAAAGTAATTCATAGTATACAAAATTAATGCATTCCCATAATGTCACAAGCGTTTCTAAATTTGTATTCTCTCATTACGCACAATCTACACCAATTTTATAATGTAAAAATATTTGGCCAAGACAGACACATACCTGACGTCTGGCTTCATGGTAAGGCTGATGCATATTTCTGAGCACTGAACCAATTCGTGTCTCTGCAGCATGCACTCCTTTCATGGCAAGACACCCCTTCATCATCCTCCTTCCATATGTTGGTCCAGTCTAGGTATAATAAATAAACATGATTTAGGCTTTTCAAAATCATACCAGCTGAAATGTGTTTACCATAAACTTGAATGCTACTGTGTTGTGTATGTGGCTTGTAGAGTGTTTACAGGTATGTTGGCTGTGATCAGTGTGCGAAATACCCGTCAATATGTCAATACAACATCTCCGAATTGTTGTGCAACACAGATGGAGAGTTGTGCATTACAGTGCAAGGAAACGACCGAATAAATGTCAGGTATCGACACTCAATCAGTGCACTTACTAGGGACTAGGGTTTCCAAGACAATAACTGGGGACAGATGTGTGCGTATGGCACTATACATATTTGAATTTATTTTAGAGCAATGCAGAAATAATTAAATAACAAAACTAGACTAAGGTGTAAATGGGAAGGAGTCAGTATTCAGTGGTGAGGTGCTGACGGGTGTCGGGTTTATGTAATGTAGTGAGTGCTTGTTGCATGTTACATAAACAAACCGAAAATAAAAGCACATGGCTAATTTGCATACCAGACCAAGATTGACTGGCTCCGCTTGGCAAAAAATATTTTGTGAATACTGAATTATGAATATTGGACATAGTGAACTTAGTGATAGTGGTATTCCTTGCAATAGAGATAAATGGGCATAAAATTACATCTGTAGAACAACGAGATTCATACTGTACCTCAATTATGGCTTTGGCAACCTCCAACTCCAAATGCGTGTCAGGCAGTCCCATTAAACTGCAGCCATTTTCGGCACAACATTTTCTGATATTTCTTGCAGAAAATCCTCTTCTGCCCCCATTGTCGTGTGAAATTTGGGCAGAGATTTCTGCAGAAGAAAGGCCTTGTTTAGCCATGGCTAAAATAATCTGGCTGTAAGGTTCCAAGGACATTTTGGTTGGGTAGCGGTTCTGACAGGAAGTTCGGTTCTTCTTCTTCTTGGACGCTGGATTCTACCGCCCAAATGCGATATAATTATAAATAAATAACAGTAGGTGGCGAAAATCCTGCAGCCGGCAGCAGGTCTCCATTAAATAAAAGAAGAAGAAAACAATGACAACATCCGGTCTCTGGACACGATAAAATGGTCCTTTTCCATTTCTGCCTCTTTGTGATTTTGTATTTTGTTACGCTAAAGCAGAGAAAGAAAATCCAAATAATTCTTAATTTCAAAGACTCCTGTCAGATCAACAAAAAGTAAAATGCTTTGTATTTCAATTTTGTTTTGTATTTAAAAACTAAAGTCAAATAAGCACTGTTTTTCATTTTTTAATATCATCGTTTGAAGAAAAAATTCAAATACCAAAACATACACGGACCCTGCAGCCCTGCTAAACTCTACTGCAATCTGATGGTTTTTACAGTCAAATATGCACAACCTTAACATACCTATTTGTAAGATATTTGAATAAAATAACGCAAACAGACTAACATTAGGCTCTTTGGATAAAATCAGCACCAAAATAGCTGAGCATCACTTGAGTTAAATATCTCAGTTTCTAAAAATGATTTACACTGATTGCTACGGCTCTGGGATTGTTTTAACCAACACGCCAAAATCTAAAAGAATATATCACATTATATTCAAGCCGAATTGAAGTGTAACACATAACGTGCTAACGTGATAAAGTTGTGCTGTAAAAACTGTGTGTACTACTACCGACACACACGGTTAATTACCACATTTTGTTAAAGCAGTTTTGCGCGACTTAATCTTGATCAACAACCTAACGTCCAGTGTGGAGACTAACTTTAACAGTAACAGATAGCTAGCTAATGCTAGCTAGCTGTGACACTTACCAACCTGTCTTGTTCTGTCACTCGGCTGTGTTTCCAGGAGTTAAAGCCAGTTGGAGCAGACGAAGGGGGAGCGCCTCCATATTGGTGAGGTCATCCGGCTACTTCCACAGAAGGAAGGACGGTGGCTGGGCAGGGACAAACAAATTATATAATATGAAATGATGTATTTCCATGAAGGAGGCCTCATTAGGTCTGTGAAATCCTCTGAAAGTGATCACGTTACATCACACCGAGACTTCCGGGAAAATGGCGTCACCCTGTTGTCCATAGCAACAGAACACGTTCTGGTGTGATGATATCCTGGTATTCTGAACTGCCTCTGATCTTTTAGGCAGTGAAAGCCACAACATCTAATATTATTGAACACAAGTGTTTAGAGGTTGATCGAGTCAGCAGCACACAGAGAGACACAGAGTGTTCACAGTCTGCAGTCTAAAACAGATAGAAGCCTTTTGTACAAAAGCATATCTGCAAACAGCAGCGCTGGAAGGAGGAAACAACACAACACACCAGGAGGATGCTGGCAGGCCCCAGGACCAACCAGAACATCCTCAACAGGACCATGTTTCTCCACCAGTGGCACTTTACGCAAGTGATACTTACACGTATCTAAGCGAAGTTATTCGTTCCGTAGCAAATGCTTTTGATGAAAGGATGAAGAACGCCTGGCAGGAACAGGTCAAAACACTGGAGGAGAGGTTTGCCAAGGAGTTGGAACAGAAAGAGGAGGACTGGAGAAAGAAGGAGAGCCAGATGAAGACTGAGATTCGGGACAAGGACAACATAATCTGGCCTCTTAAACAAAACATGGGCCGTTTATATGAGAGGCTCAACGAGGCAACGATGCAGCTGGACTCAGTGACAGCTAAACTCGAAGAGACCGAGGCAACCTGTCAGGAACAGGTCAAAGCATTGGAGGAGAGGTTTGCCAAGGAGCTGGAACAGAAAGAGGAGGACTGGAGAAAGAAGGAGAGCCAGATGAAGATTGAGATTCGGGACAAGGACAACATAATCTGGCCTCTTAAACAAAACATGGGCCGTTTATATGAGAGCCTCAACGAGGCAACGATGCAGCTGGACTCAGTAACAGCTAAACTCGACCAGACCGAGGCAACCTGTCAGGAACAGGTCAAAGCATTGGAGGAGAGGTTTGCCAAGGAGCTGGAACGGAAAGAGGAGGACTGGAGAAAGAAGGAGAGCCAGATGAAGACTGAGATTCAGGTCAAGGACAACATAATCTGGCCTCTTAAACAAAACATGGGCCGTTTGTATGAGAGGCTCAACGAGGCAACGATGCAGCTGGACTCAGTAACAACTAAACTCTACGAGACCGAGGCAACCTGTCAGGAACAGGTCAAAGCATTGGAGGAGAGGCTGTCACAGACAGAAGAGAGCTGGAAAATCAAGGTGATCCAGCTGGAGATCGACCATCACAACAAGGACGACAAAATCCAAAGTCTTGTCCAATGCAACGACCATTTGCGTCTGAGTCTCATTGAGAAAACGAGCCAGCTGGAAAGACAAACAGCTGACTTCAAACAAGCCGAGGCAGCCTGGCAGGAATCAAGAGAGAAAGTGGAGCGCATGTACACGAGGCACCGGGATGAGAGGGAGCGCTGGTTCACATTTCTCCTGGATGATACGACACGGATCTGGGAAACAAGACTCCAACAGGCAAATACCCACCTTAGTGAGTGGAAGATGAAATATGAGCAGGTCTACGATATCAACAAGGACCTGGACAAAAAAATACAAGGCCTGGAGACGGCAGCTCAACACATGCAAGAGGAGATCAAACTTCTGGAGGAGATCTGCCTCTACCAGAAGAGCAGGAGAGGCTGCTTCCTCTTCAGACGGGAGATCCTGGACAGGGAGGCAGCGTTGGAGAGGATGAAGACCAAGCTGCGTGACAGGGAGATGAAGAAGAGGGAGGAGGAGGAGAAAAAGGAGGTGAAAAGAAGAGGAGCGGAGAAGAGACAGTGACTGTCAAGTGGAGGAGGCTGCTGGATGTTCAGCTTAGGCTGGACATCAGTAACTTCCTTCATCTCCCTCCCCTCTACCTCCTTTATCATTTCAGCAAAAAAGAAAAGAAAAAAGAAACAAACTATGAGAAAAGACTGAATTAAAAAAACAAAAATAATCCTTTTGGTTTGGTTGAACATTTATTCATGAAAAGAGAGGAAAATACAGCCCACTAAACTGCAGTCTTAAAAAAATAAAATAGATAATCTTACAAAGATTGCATAATATAGAGAAAGGTTATACAATTAACCAGAAATTGGGATAATAATAACTAATATATCCAATAGTTCTTTAGGGGAAATGCTGTGCTAATATTATGTCAATAATAACATTTTATTTTATTTATTTTTTTAAAATAGGCCTTTTCTGTATATATTTTAACATCATGTCTTAT